>ML677372.1:17511434-17595634 GCA_007922305.1 Dermatemys mawii | reverse complement strand
GTCGGATGCATGCATCCGACGAAGTGGGTATTAGCCCACGAAAGCTTATGCTCTAAAAAAATTTTAGTTAGTCTTTAAGGTGCCACAGGACTCTTTGTCACTTCTGCTTAGGCAAAGAATATCACTAAAATTAACTTTTAATCACTAGAAAGCGTTTTGTTTTATTTGTAACCATGCTTGTCTCATTGATTCTTGCTTAGTATCATTTCAGTATCTGTTCTTTAGTAAAAACCTCATTCTTCTTTTATTACAAAACCATCTGTGTGAAGGATGAGTCCTCAGCCAACCTAACAGCTAATATGTACCATTTCTCTGTAGAGGAAGCAAAATTAACGTTTATAAGTGAGAGAGACAGGACACTGCAGGGAGTCATCTTTGGGGAATTCAGGTTCAGTGATGTTATCTGGAAGGAAAGATTTGGACTGCCAGAGTCATGACGAGTTTGCAGGTAAAGCAGACAAGCTGGTCTTAGGAGGCTGCCACAGTTTGGCAACGGCAAAGTTTACTTCTGCTGGGGCACAGCAGTAACAATGTCTCCGTGTTTTCAGCAAGACATCACAATTTCAAAATGTGTGAGATACAGTGTTTGTTTATCTACATTTCTAAGTACCACAGTTGCTCACACAAAAACTTTAAAAATCCACATTAAATCAGGGGAATAATGAAAAATAAGAAAGTGTAGCAATTATATCAGTTGGCAGAAAAAACAGATACAATTGATGTGGCATATTTTCATTAAAAAGTTTTCCAATTACTCATTAAAAATAGTCAATATTGTTATAGATAATACTGTTTTTTATATTTTAAATACATATTCTTGAAGCAGAGCCTTGGAGTCACATTAACCAGTTTTTAATGTTCGATTTGAAACATCACTATAAATTACATTTTGTACAATGGATTTTACAAAACTATTTAAATGTCCCCATGAAATCTGTTAGTACTTGTAAAATTTAAGAACAAGAACATGCAAAGACACAGGGCAGATAAAGTGCGACTTAGCACAGAGTGTTGTCATTAATAACAGTGTAATCAGTCATCTTTTTATCTATTCAAATTTCTTAAGATTAAATTGTAAAAATAAAACAAAACAAAAAAAAACCCAACGCCAGCAACCTTTGTTAAAAAAAACAAATTCAGTATTAGACGTAGGATTGTCTTGGATTCTTAACACAGCCTGGGGGATATAGTTGCTTTGATACCTTACTTCCTTAGGCTCCTTTGAAATTAAGCTATATAGAAAACTTTGTAAACTGGAAATAAGTGTATATTTTTAATAGTGAGGGGATTAACCATTGGAACAGATTACCAGGGAATGTGGTAAATTATCCATCACTTGGAATATTTATGTCAAGTTTGGAGGGCTTTCTAACTGCATGTGTAAGGCACTCAAATACTATGGTGATGGGTGGCAGTATAATCACCCTAAAATAGATAGAAAAAAATGCTCTAGTTTAACCACAAATTGTTATGCTTGATGTAGGGGAAACCACTGGTGATATGGTCTGTGTTATAGTGGAAGTCAGATTATATGGCCCTAAAATATGACTATGAAATTTGTGGTATATTGGCTAAAGATATTCTTCTATGCTTTATACAAGAAGATTATACAAGTGCTGTCTACTTTAATGGTATTTTTATCATTGCTGAGTAGGTATAGTTGTATGAGCAAACAAGATTTCTTTTATGGGAAATGGCTTTCCCTGTGCTGAATTAAGACTTTGGATTAGGTTATGTTGGTGTCTAAAAAGTAGTTCCTCGGGTGTTTATTTTTTGGCCACAGAAAAGTGAACATTCAGCTGTGTGTACGTATACTACTGTGTATGCTGAATTCAGCTACTAATTGTCCAAAATTCATTCCTCCCACTGTTCTTTCATCTTACAGTAACACCACAGCAAGCTTGAACGACAAACTAAGCTATCTTCCATTGTTGGGGTGGCAGGCAGATGTGCATGGTTCCAGGGTTATCCATGAAGGGCCTCCTCTCCACCCATTGCTCACCATCCTTTCTGTGCTCTTCACAAGATCCACCTGGTTTGCATGACAGCGTAAATCAGCAGAATAGCTGTGCACATCAATGTAAGCTCTTGGACAATGGGGCAAAAACATTGTTATTCAGTTGTGCAGTGTTGAGTCCAATGAGTCCTGATCCCCAATTATGCCTCGACTGGTCAATTGCTAATGCAATAGAAAATATATTAATAAACTTGATCAATAAATTGAGTGGTTCCCCCACATCTTATAACAGTTGGGGCATGATTAGAAAAAAAAATACTTGTCGCATGTGAGTGCTTTACATAAGATAGCCTATCAATGGGTTCAACTGGATTTAAAGGCATTCTCAGCACACAGTATTGGTCTTTACTGAGGGTCTGAGTGTTCTGCATGTTTAATGAGCATGAAACAGTGGTGAGATCAGGCCTGGTGTTAAATGAACATCATCCTGCCTTCTTCTCTCATTCCCTTGTTCACCAAGTTTTCCATGAGGTAGCTACTGTTTTTGTCTAGAAAAATACTAGCTACCCAATATATTCACTCTGGATCAGACACCGAAGTTAATATATAGTCATGCAAAACACCAGCTTGTTTTCCATGGGAGCTTAACATGGGTAAGGACCGGCTTCAGGATTTAATCACTTAAATACATTAGTTGCACCATTCTGCGAACAATGGCAATTAATAGAAATGATTATACGACCATGGATTTTTACATGCGCTTTTCTTGCAGTGTATTTATACACAGACTTAGTAGCTCACATTCATTGTTGTTGGGTTTTTTTTTTTCAAATTTATGGCTATTATAAGCCCTACAAAGAACTAAGCTAGGGAAATACAAAAGAGCTGTGAAGCTTTCGCAGATTTCTTGTAGATAGCTGAGGAAACCAAAACATAAAAGTATTTGAATACACTGCACATATATTCAGCCCTTGGCGAACTGGGACTTTAGTTATGGGTGAGCACTGGCTTAATTCTAATTCCAAGAGTGTGTCCAAATGCACAGCGCAAGACCTGCTTCCCACCCATCTCTAAAATTGGGATAATATACCGATACTGACTTTCTTTGTAAAGTGCTTTGGGGTCTCAACAGCTAAGTATCAGGACAAGGATTGTCTCTGCTTTTTTATTCTACAGTGCTTTCCACTGGGTCAAGAATTGTAAAGGAAAATTGGTCAGAAGTGCAGAGACAACATATAAAATGAAAAGTTTGCAATCTGAACATCATCCTGTGATATTTATTTGCAAATCTGCTGCTGCTACTGCTAGCAACCTGGGGGGAGAAAAAGCAAGCACTCAAAAAATGTTTGAATATAAGCGAACAGCGACATTTCATTGTAATTAACCTGATGGCCAGAACCTTTGCTACATAAGCTGGTGATTTGGCAGCAAAGAGTTAGCTGTTGACAGCTGGATGAACAGGCTCTGTGCTTTATGGCTAGCCCCTTGAAGGGAAGTGCATTGTTGTCAGGAAGGTCTTGTTTGCTGTGAAAAGTAGTCAGATTTGCTCTGAATTTGGATTTCCTGGCTTGCTTTGTGTTACAGTCTAATCAGTGACCCACTTTGTGACTGTTACTTTTGGGACCAAATGATTTTTTAGACACAGTCAGAAGATCTCCAATACTCACCTTCCTTATGCAACAATTCTATAGTGTTGTCCCTCCTCATCTTCCTCAATGTTAATTAGCGGCGAGATTAAAAAGAAGTGCTAAAAACCCCATAATCCACAGGAACTCAGAAGGAATTAGAGAATATTCACTACTGTTTGATGATGTGTGAAATGTAAAGTCCAATTAAATTACATTTTTAATTTCTTGATTACATTTTCTCCTCCCCTTTCCCCTCCATCCCTCGTCAGTATGTCCTCTAGGAAGGAGCAAACAAGGCTACCCCAGTGCTTACCTGGCAGATTCAATAAATATTTTGTAGGAGTCTATATTATGTAGATACATGACACTAAGTTATATTTATTTTTATATCTCTCTTTCTCTCTCTCTCTCTCTCTACACACACACACACATCATATATCTATAATTGGATAAATCCATGAGAGAAGAGCGCCACAAGAGAAACACTGGAGTTCAGAAAGACCTTTTAGGTGTCCAAGACCAGCTCCCTGCTAGTTCAAGATTGTTCCCTTCTGTATATTTTCTAGTGTTTACACCTTGATTGTAGAATGTGGTCCTTCCCTACTTCCTCTCCTTAGCACTTATATAGTGTTGCTGGGCACATTCCTCCCCAAAAGTGACTGCAATAGAGTGATCACTACACATTACTTAACTATTGTCTCAAAAGGGGAGTTAGAGGTCTCATCTCATCTTTCACTGGAAGTTAGCTTGTAAACTTCTTTCAGATGATTGGATGAGAGGGGTTGAGTAAATGCATGTTACTGTTTGTCCATATCTTAGTCCTGCAGCATGGCGCTGAAATCATATAGGCTTCTACACATCATGACCATGGGTGGCTATAGACCTCCATATGACCAAAAAAACCCTATCTTTCCCCAAGGCAATGTGTCCATGATTGCTTCTCCGAGCTAGCTGAAAGTGTTGTTGCTCATGCATATCCCAACTGTATGGATTTTTTAGGGTGACCAGATCTCCTGCTTTATAGGGACAGTCCTGGTTTTGGGGTCTTTTTCTTATATACACTCTTATTACAATCCACCCCCGTCCCCATTTTTCACATTTGCTGTCTGGTCACGCTAGGATTGTTGTTTAGATTTCTCAGGTCATTGATAAACAGTCAGAGGGTCTTTAAAAAGGATGTGCAGCATGGAGGATGTGTCTTCCTGACAGAAGTAAAATACAGTATGGCCAGCAGAGTTAAGTGAACATGAATAAACAAACTGTGGAAACATGCAAGAACATAAGCAATCATATCCAACATGTTATTTAGATGAATGATACTGAGAAAGGGCATTGAGGATTTCTTACAAAAGTTTAACAGTATATGATATTACTTTTTTTTTGGGTCTTATCCATTAGTAAGACAGTTCAGGAACTTATCCTTCCCCCTTTAAATACTCCAAATAATTCTTCCCCTTCCTTATTATTTCTGAATATTTTTCCTAAGAGATGCTTTTTTTTTTAAACTGTCACACTGTAGTTATTCCTACTACCAGCTACAGTTTTGGCTGTCAATCACAGAAATTTGTATCTACTGTTTGACTTACATTTAACTTAGGAGTAAGTTTGAATTGTGAATTTTGCAGTCTCATTACTCTGAAGTGAGCATGATTCATGACTGAACAGAACAGACCATATCAGCAGAATTTCTGCAGCAAAGGCACTACAATGTCTGATAAGGTTATAGTATCCCTGCGTATTAGTATAAAGACAAGAGTAATCTTAGGTCAGCTGGACATATATGAGGCAAGCAACGAGATCCTTATTGGCATTGGGGGATACAAGGCACTTTTTGAAATTCCACTCATAATATCCACTCTGTCTTAGGTGCACAAGTCCCATGGAAAGCCAATGGGAATTAGGTTCCCAAATGCCTATGTCACTTTTGAAAATAAGAGTTTGGGATCTTTGAAAATTTTACCCTTCGGCTTTGTGGAAGATCTTACCTTGAGCTAGGATGCAGACAGGGTTCCATTTTGTTTACAGTTTCTCCTTAAATTCTCATAGTTACTGACATTGTCACAATCTTGAAGGTTTCCACTCACCTGACCTCCAGCATGAGGCCACTGAAAACCAAGGCGGATGTAAGAATGGACTGTACATTTTGCTGTTCATTAACTGGCTTCATCTCGTTAGTAGGGGACTGCAACCTCCCTATTCTAAGAGTGAGGGAAAGAGCAGACAGAGCAAAGGGTAGTGAGCGTGCCTATATCCCCAACACAGCAGAGAAATGAGAGTGTGGAAACTGCATTTTCATTCCTTTCCAGCAGCACATTCCCTGTCCTCACGGACAGCCTGTGAGCTGAGGTATTTTATTTGGTATTGCCTACAGAAACTATAGGGGCTTCCCCGCCCCCCACCCCAACCTGGCTGATTAAGACACATGGAGATCACCCTGGTTGTTTTTAAATGGACTATCTGATGGACAGTACACTATGACTGATGCCAACCTAGCAGTGGAGGGTGATGAAAAGAGACCTCAAACAATCCAAGGCTTCAGGTTTCAAAGATAATTTGACAAATCAGACAAGTTATGTATATAGATAACTGTCCCCACTTCATGAGCTTCATCCTGCTGGAGTTTTTTAAGTCAATGGTATTTAAAGGCACTCAACAGTCAGAAAACAGCATCTAATAGAAAATAGTTGGTGCAAGAGGTCATATTTTCACAGCTACCTCTTTGGTTCTAGTAGATATGTGCATTTGACTGATGCAGCAAAGGAGGCAGAAACAAAAGGGAAGTTAGGATTACATATTTGGGGATGGATGCCTAAATCTCTTTGTGGCTCTGCCCCTGTGAGAATCTATATTAATGATTTAGCTTCCTAAATCCCCCCTCTAAGATGCCACATAATCCTAAAACTCTTAGACACCTACATTTTCACAATTAATTCATTAAGGGGCTTAAAAATCTGCCATTGAGCATGCTCACAGTCATCTCTGTCCTGGGTACCTAGATGCCTCAGCCCTGCTGGAATCCTTGAATTAGGCCTTCCTCTGCCTATCTCACCTGCAGAGCCTAATCTGGTACATGCTCTCAGAAATCACCTAACTGGCCGAGCCCTAAACAAAAGCAGAGGATGAAGTGGTGATGGTGCTTCTTCTGCCCATAACCTTTGGTCCAGTAATTAGAGCATTCATCCAAGATGCGGGATACCACTGGTTCAATTCCCCGTCTGCCCACAGTGGAACACTGATTTGATCCCACAACTCCTGTCTCTTTAAGAGAGTGCCCTAACCACTGAATGATTAGATATTCTTCAGTGGGGCTCTCTCTCTCTCCACCCTGTAGAGGCTCTTCTACTTTGTATAGCCATTTGACCAGGAACCTTGGTTTCCCGCATCCCAAGGGTGTGCCCTATAGCCCCTCACAATCTTTCTAGCCCAATTTAGATCATAATCCTAAATATCCTTAAGCTCCAGAAGAGAGACAGCTAGAGTACACAGGTCCATCTGGAGACCAAGAGAGGCAAATGAGCCATCCATTTTCTCTCTTAGAAATTCCAACCTTCTTTTTTTCTCAAGAATATTTTTCTCTTTACCAAGGGTCTTCTTCAGGCATACACTTAGGTGGACATAAAAATCCAAGGTATATTTTTACCTTTATGTGCATAAATGCTCACTGTTAGTGAATTCCACAAGTGAAACAGTTTTCAACATGTTGGCATGCTTAGATCTTAGCTACATTCTCAGGCCCCACTTCAGTGAGGATTTTCTAGGAATGGAAGTTTACTCTGGACTAAGAATTTTATTGCAGAACTGAAACAAGAAGAACGGTGGCTAGTTAGCTTGGGTACTAGTCTAGTATTTGGGAAACCCAGATAAAATGTCCTGCTCTGCCACAGACGTCCTCTGTTATCTTGCCCGTATTACTTAGTCTCTCTTAGTCTGTTCCCTATTTAGAAAATGGGGATAATAGCACTTGCCTACCTCACAGGTGTGTTGTGAGGCTAAATAAATACATTCAGGTATTGTGGGTAATAGGGACCATATAAGTACTTCAGAAAAACTAATGAATGGGATTTTCTATTATGGATAGATCACTAAATTTTCAGCAGCAGCTGCTCCGCTCCACAAAAATTTCTCTTCCTTTAAAAGGACATTAACAGACCATAAGCTTGACAGGAGTCACAGTACCCTCTGCTAACTACACAGATCATCTCCCTTAAGACCTTCAGAGGGGCCTCTCCTTTCCACAGACATGCTGTGGAGCATGAGACATGCATTCAACAGCATGCAAATGCTCCCCAGCTCCACTTCAAGATCAGCTTCTATTCTGTGCATAGAGTTAAAAACATGTATATACAACAATCAAGCAGTTACACAGAATGCCTGTTTTGCTTGGCAAGCTGCTTTACAAGAGTGATGGAGTTGAGGAATGGGGTCATTGAGTAAAAGATTAACATACAATTTATTCACAAGATGGAAATAGAGAAATATCATTAGAGTCATGTCATATTGTGCTGCCGGGGCATAGCGGTGTTTGCATATGCTTAACTTAATGAGCAACAAACTCTTGTCTTGAGGCAAAAACTCCAAGAGCCATTTTACAGATCATACATCTGAACATTTGAAAGCATAACAGAGGTAGCAGCTAGAAAAAAAAATCTTGGTGATGTTGCAAGTTATTTGAATGTTTATACTGTAAAACAAATTTCCACCCCGGCCTGCTAGTTGGAGCAGAGATCAGAGACTATGGTTTCATTTGTTAGCTCTTTACATCTCAGCTCTTTGCCAGGTTGCTTACTCTCTAGAGCTCAGATCCCCACCTCTGACGTCTGGATAATAATTCTCTCTTCCACCCTTTGTCAGTTTTGTCCATTTAGGCGTCAGTCCTGCAAAAATTCATGGCCATGCTTAGTGATACCCACTGTGAATAAAACCACTGAAATCAAAGAGAATGGTCACAGTGCATTGAGCACAGGTCTAAGTCTTTGCAAGATCAGAACCTTAGATTATGCCCCATAGAGCTAACAGATTGTTTTACTAGGTGTTTATGCACTGCCCAACACAATGGGCCTTTGGGTGCTACTGTAATACAAATAATAAATATACATTAACCAGTGGCTGCATACTACATTAGGAGACTGAACTGAACATTTTAATTATTCTTATATGATAGCATCTCTCTACTTTTGGACCTGGTGGGAACTTGGAGGAACATGGGTGTAAGATGATAGTGTATCCTGGATTCCAAGAACTGAGTGAAATATCTGAAAAAGATTATGACTGAAGGACGGGGACGGGGACGGGGACAGGGGGTGGGGGTGGGGAATCCAGACAAGTTTTAACTGAAGACAGTCATGAAATCAAATAAAGTTATTCAACTTACCACTTTGACCAACCCTAAGATATATTACTGACCCCAGGCAGGTGATGCTATCAATTTAGGAAATATCAAGTTGTGAGAGGGAAATAATTTTTCCCATATTGCATCTTTTATATGTGACAGCATACAAAGTAACAGCTCTTTGTCACAAGATGGTATAAAATACTGAAATATATGAATATTCAAGGTACCAGTGACAAAACTCCTATTGACATCAGTGGGTATAAAATCCATTTAACCTTTATGATCCTATCCAGCACAGACCAGTGACCTTTGCAGCTAGTGCTGCCATGGGTCCTGGCTGTGCAGCAGGCAGACCCGTTTAGGAGCAAGATCAGACTTCTGCACACAGACAACTCTCTATCACCACCTGCAAAACCATCCAAATCCCTGTGCAGTTTGGAATTGTGCCACTGGCTAAGGCGGGATGCAGCTGAGTTCCCCTGAGTCCACCACACCTCATTGCCCTCAGTGGTTTATGTCCCTCTGCTGGGGCTGCACTAACTACTGCACTTGTAGGACTTAGATATCCTTTACGCCCATTTCCCTTGAACAAGGAGAGAAAATAATAATAATAATAATAAAAAAATTAACAGAAAAAGTGTCCCGGTGTTGGAAGAAGATAAAAGACTATCTTTTTCCTTAGTCAGTTTCCTGAAATTTCTTCTAGGAAGTACAAGCACTAGCCCAGTTTATTCATTCTCTCTTCTAAGGCTAATGATGTACTGGGGATGGGAATCTACACACACCCATACAGGTATCCAGAATCCCCTCCCCAACATGCACACAGAAGGGTTTTCGTATGGTTACAATACCCTAGGGATAAATTCCTGCACATTGACTTGTGCAAAGAAAGAGATTACCCTCAGAAAACTAATGTCAGATTTAAACACTGACCACAATGCATACTGGGAGAGAACTTGTAAACACAGCATTCATTAAGTTTGCACAATACAAACATGATCAATATAAATGTTAAGCTCAGAGTTATGCAGCCGTCAAGCCTCAGTGCCTTAACTGTAGATGTTCTTCGCAACAGAGCATACAACAATACAGCTACTATTTAGACATTGGCATCTTCTTTTGCTTCTCAGAATACGTGCAAGCCATTCTTTGCATCTAAGTGTCTCTCTCAGAATATATGCAAGTTTCTGTTTTTCTGTTTCCAAACTCAAAATCACATTAGTATTTGGAGAACTAGCTGGTGTTCTGATGAATGTTTATTTGGCACCTCATTCATACTGTTATGCACAAGTGCATAGAATTAAAATAATAATTTCTAGTTGATTTCATGCTTCTATGGCTTAATGGTCTCTGATGTTTTTAGCAGATCCATTATACATACTTAAATATAGAAAAGATACTGAAGAAAAAAAGGCAGCTTCTGAATAAACCAGTGGCCAAATTTACTCCGAGACTAAATTGAAAAGAAAATTGGAAATATGACTTTTAGAAGGATTTACTACTCTATCTTTTCTGGGTAATTTGACACTGCGCTATTCATAATAATCAGTGATGTACTGAGGACAATTTTCTGCTTGTCTCTACAAGAACCTGACACCTCCTGTTTTCCCTTTAAGTGTAGCTGAAAGTAATTAGAAAACAGCTCAAGACTTGATTAAAATGTCATATTTTATGAATCTGTGGTATCCTTGGCTCCCTTTCTAAAGCCACTTGCTAACTGCTCAGCTTGACCCTTGCACCATTCAAAGATTTCTTGTTATCACACAAGTGGGAAATAGTTTATTTCATTTTTCCCCTTTGCTGCTTGACAGCATCCAGTAGATTCTCTCTAGCACATACAAAATGGTGGGAACCCTCAGGAGGGATATTTACTCAGTGCCTGCTAATATTCCTGGAGAGCTCAGGGACTGTTGTATTTTGGATGCCATTCCCAAAGCAGGGCCCGTAAAAGCATTTGTTTTCGGGAGTGAAGCCTGATGCTATGAAGTGCTAACTGACAATGCAGGGGAAGTCTTAGTGCTGAGTTTGGAGAGAGAACTCAAGGAAGGGAATTCAGAACAATGATGAAGGATGTTTAACAGATACAAATCAACACTGCTATCACTTTGAGCTGGGGCAGGGCTTGCGGTTGCCTCAGGCCTTCCCCAAGTTCTCTAACACTTTGTTCATGATTTCATTAGAGATTCAGGCTAGAGGTTGAAAGCAGGGTTGAAGTCATTTCAGTTTCCATTAGTTGTGAAAGTAAAACCTGCTGTGAGAGTTATGGCTAAGATAGTAACATAAAGAGACTCTGTGTGAAAACTTCAGCATGTCCCCCATGGATGTGTGAGGGAGGGCGGGGGGCGGCGGGGGGGGGGGGGGCACGTAGATGGATGGTATGACACTCTTCCAAGAGGACTAAGACATGTGGGACACATTAAGAGTCTCTGCTCATCCCCTCCCCATCTAGTCTGTATGTTTACTGCCAAAAGAGGTGTGTGTTTTAAAGGTCATTAGCCATCTCAAACTGTAATATCCTAGTGGAGACAGGACTTTGTGGCTTATAGCAGTGTACCTAGGCTAAGTCAACCCCAAGTGGAAGAAGTGTATAATGTTGACCTTGCTAAGCCACACTGTGGAAAAAACTACCTGTCCCTTGTCTCCGCTGGGATTTTATAGCAAGGCGGAGGACACATTATTTATCTCATGGGTAACAGATCACGTTTTTTGGCAATGAAGACACAGCTTTAGCTAGCGATCCTCTACTTCCAATGAGCCAGATTTCCCCACCCATTCTCATTCCCTCCTTCTAGCCGCTCTTCCATACCCAGGTTAAACAAAAATGCAGCTTTGGTTTTAACATGTTAACTGGTTGAGGTAAACCAGCTATTACATGTTAGAACTACAGCTTGCCTTGTCTACATAGGCTTTTAACACGTTAAACCCATATACCCTTTTTTTCTGATGATGACGTGGCCAGAGTTTTAGCCTTCATTTGGAATTCTCATGCACCAGGGTGTCATAACAAATGCTAGTTGACAATTTTCTTCATTCTCCCGGTATCAGCACATTTTAGGAAAGCACAGAATCTTTTGCAGCATTTGTTTTGAGTGATCTGTGTACAACTGAAATAGATTCAGGACTGCCCCGGAAAAAAAAATATTCTAGGGAGCCACGAGCTTGGCATATTTGATTAGCACATAAGCAATTCCTGTTTGGAGTTATTCCAGTAAGTCTATTTTCTTCCAGACCTATGATGGTTTAAAATAATAAATGTTTGTTCAGCAAGAGCTGGTCTCAGATTGCTATGCTATCAGGAGCATGTTTTGTTTATTCATCCATCTTCACTGTTAACCCTTACATATTCCCCTTTCCAATTGCAGTCTCAACAACATTGTAGCTAGAAATAAGTCATGATCTCTTTCAGGTTTATTGTTAGATGAAGTTCTGTTTGAGTAATTTAGACATTACTTAGGGCTTGATCCTGGAAGGTAACTTACATTTTTTTTAAAGTTGTTGAGTGGCCTCAACACACATAGATTGCACTGGTAGTTGAGGGCACTCATAACCCCCCATTCCCCATCCTACGGCGTTTCCGGCGTCTTTCAGTATGGGCCCTGTGAAAATTATGCTTATTTCTTGACATAACTCAGGGCTGGATCCTGCTCTACCGATGTTGGTGGAAGTTCTGTCACTGATTTTAGTGAGAAGACTAGGCTTAGCATTTCTTGTGCAAAGGATCAATGTATTAATTCATGAATAGAGGCAAGGGGCACCGAGATACCTTACATAATTATCTTTTTGATCACTGAGCTTTAACCCTAGATGAGGATATCATGACCCTTGTTGCTATTTTTGAAAGAAAAAACCTAGTGGTATGATTTTTGTGGGTTTGACTATAAATTAACAAAAGCCAACTTTGATTAAACAAACTTCTAAGTAGTTATAACTGTTACTAAACTAACCGAGAACTGGACAGCACAATCTCACGTTTTTGTCAGTTTGGGAAGTATCCATTCTTACTGGCAATACATCCCCAAATCAGGGAAACTGAAAAGGGCATAGCGCTAATTCCCCAGACAGCCAGAAGGAGGCACTTCAGTGGGGAGGCGCACCCCGTCACAGCCTCATTAAGGCCTATTTACTTCACACCTCTGAACTGGGATTTTTTTTTAAAAAAACCCCCCAAAACTATGAGCATTAATGGAATCTGACTTCTTCATGAGGGTGGGAAGCTAAGTTAACTATAGCATGTGATGCTTACATGTTTGTCCTGTGACCAGCTGAGCTGGGAATAAAATGCAGGACTCTTGATGCTCCCAATTATCTGTTCCAGTTGTGGAAGAAATTGCTAATTCGATTTAGAATCAAATGATGAGCAATATTGTTATAAGCATAATAAAAATGACCATATAATATTATGGCAAAGATTGTATCCTGACTATGTCATAGAAAAACTAACACAAAATGAGGACTAATGTTTCAGTAGGGTTAATGACTAGGAGAGCAAAGGAAGGAACTAGAGTTAAGCATGCAGTAGTATTGCTGATCTTTAGTAGTTGGAAGTATGAACCTGATCTAATGCCTGATGAAGTCTGGGGAAGTTTGTCCATTGACTTCAATATGTGTTGGATCAAGTCTTGTAGCATGCCCAGTTGGAGACTCTTAGGATCTCTCTACATCTGGAGAAAAACAAAATGTAACCTGCAACTGGAAAGTGAGTAATATAGACCTGGGAGATGGTTTTACACACAAATCCTCCTGGTATCAACAGAATGATTAAAAAGCAGTCAATCACGTAATAGATATAAATATACATTTGTCTTTAACAGAATCATCCTGCAAAGAATATTAAAAAGTGAGGGAAAAATGGGAAGAGCATTGATCTGAAGTAAAATAAATTGGAATGCCTATTCCTGCGTGAGTAAAATGGAGATAGTGATGCTCACCTCTGTTGTGAAGTGCTTTGAGAGCTACTGGTGAAAAGCATTATATAGGAAGTGTTATTACCTGACTATTAGCACTATTTTAAGCTGTATTTTAAAATATAGTCTTCTTTAATTTGCAGAGTAACTGATTCTGAGCAGAAGTAAGTATGCCACCATTCCAAAAATGAAAGTCTGATGTTGTATTGGGAATCAGCCCAAGTGGTCTCATATGAGACTCTAATCTCCAAAATAAATGACAGCATTCCTGAGCTTAGTTTATGGTAGTCAGAGTTAATCAGCTTTATAAAGGAGACAGCAAACCCACACCCTGCAGGAATGTATATTTAAAATACAAATTTGCAGATGAGGAAAGGAGAGGAAAGTATCTCTCACTCTCCTCCCCTCCGCTCTACGCCTGCCATCTTGTTGTTATCTTGGCCCCAGTCCTACAGGCTGCTCCACATGACTGGAAGAATCTGGAGCAATCAGCTTTAAGTGATGAATTTATCACTACAGCAATTTTCCTGGTTGTTGTTTTGCTATTCTTATTATTCTTGCTGCATGTTTGTACATTTATACTGAGAAATAATTTAACAGGATACGCGGGGCACTCTTCATAGTAAGTTCTTTAAAACTGGTTCCATTTATAACTGGTTTAGAAAGAATTATAAGTGGTTACTAGATGGCATAAGCATGTTACAGACTAAGGGCATCAGATGGCTATATGAACATTAGAAAGGGTTGTAAGAAACCTATTAATTTGCAGGACTAGCTTTCAACAATTGATTAACCATTTATTAAAACATGGTTAACCTTTGAGCTATTTATTAATGCAGCCTTAACAACAGGTGTGACCGGTAAATGTGTGTATGCTTAATACTCATTCACTTCATTATGGTAAGTATAAGGAGCTTTAGGAAAGACTGAAAATACTGCTGTAATTACATTTAAAGCCAAATATGTAAATTTTTAAAGACAACCAGACTGTGTGTGTGAAAGAGGGGGAGATAATTTAGGCACTACAGTGTAGGAATGAATAGGATCACTTTAAACAGTTAGTGACCCAACTAGCAGTGCTCACGGTGCTCTAGAAACCTACCAGAGCACAATATACATTTTGGTGTATGTTGAGTAAAAATAATTTCAGCTGCACAATGCCTGTGTGTAGTATTCACACTTATTATTATGAAAAGGGCAGGAGACACACCAGGGATACTTTAAGGAGATGAAAAAATTGGAACCTCTGCTTGTAAAACTACTAGGTTCTTAGGTTACTGGGAGTCAAACTGCGAAGGAGTTGGAGGGAAATATAAAAGCCATAAAATAGCCCTTTCAGATCTAGCAATGTCATAAGGATGGCCATCCTGGGTCAGACCAAAGGTCCATCTAGCACAGTATTCTGTCTTATGACAGTGGCAAACACCAGGTGCTCCAGAGGGAATGAACAGAACAGGTAATCATCAAGTGATCCATCCCTTGTCAACCATTTCCAATTGTCATAACTTTAAAATCTAATTTCTTAGAACCTTTGAGAGCAAGAAGTGAGTGCTCAAAACTCATAGCAACAAAGAAAGCTAGTTAGTTGCAAGAAGAGATACATTCTTATTTTGCTGGCTATACCTAGACCTATAGCTAGCTGCAGGTTCACCATACCTTTACAGGCAGCAGTAGTATTACAGGCCAAACTAACAAACAGCATGTCCGTGAAGACTGTACGCAAAATTACCCCTCAACTGGGATTATTTTAGTTTCTTTTAAGGTCTGCACAAAGACATCAACACAATTGTCTAATTAGTTAACTCAGACACTTTTCAGAGAGGCCCGCTTTCAAAACCAAAATTAAAAAAAAAAAACATAGCAAGGTTTACATACCTTACAGTATCCTCAGCACAGGTCAACTCTCACCATGTCTGGAAAGAGTAGAATTTACATACTCTCTTTATTTCCCAGCATGCCTTGTCCCAAGCTAGGATTGTACCATGGCTGCCCTGGTGGACTACATTTCCCAGCCTTCCTTGCTCTCCTGATTCTGAGAAAGAAAGACTGGCTGGAACTGTGGGGGGTTAGTTTGAGCCATTGCCACAGAGGGGAAAGAGGAGTTGTACTCTATCCCGCTAACCAAATGCCATTCTTGGCTACTAAAGGGATCATTTTACTTCCAGACTGTTTCTCCCAAATCACTTCCTTCCTTTTAGAGACAATGCTCCCTGTCTTGCAGGTATTTTTAGGGGCAAACTTGGAAAGGGATAATGCTAACCCAGAAGGGCTCCCCTCAAACCAGTTCAAGAGCGCATACACTCCATCACAGCTGTCTTTTCTCAATCATATTAAACCTATTAATTTTCTCAAAGGGCTTCTGGTTTCCTTATTTCTCCCTGAACCTACATTGGCAATTTCATTCTACTATTGCACATAATTCCTCAGTCAGTTAGGAGCTCAAAAGTTCAATACTCTAAATCACTGTTTCTCAGCCTTTTTGATACCAGGACTCAGTCTGCTGCCTTCCTAAATGGGATCAGGGAAATCTCAGGGACTAGGACCAGTCCACAGACTGGTCATTGAGAAACACTGCTCTAAATACTATTTGCAACAAGTGTTGGGCCGTGTCCAATTGTTTTCCCCAAGACGTCTCAGTCTCCTTTCTTTCTCTTCTTTCATGTCACTCAGTCATAACTCCCATCCATGTACAAGAGCTATGGCAATGGAGACAGTAAGAAACAAAATTGATAGCACCACATTGCTTTTTTTTTTGCCATGTTTTTTAAAAATTGCTCCTGGCATTGTATTCTCAGCACCATCTGCTACTAAGATACCCACTGAACCAGTTCCCAGATATATTGTCCAGGTTGCTCTAATAAATCTCAACATTCTTCATTATGGATCCTCCGTCTTAGTTGCCTTACACTGAGCAGCCTGGGTAGGAGCAGCAGCCTGAGGCCAGGTCAACTCTGGGGCTGGACCAGCGGCTGCCACTGTAGGAGCAACAGCCATGGCTGGAGCAGCCACCCAGAACCGGAGCAGCTAGCTGCCATTGCAGGAGCAGTGACCAGGGCCAGGTTAGCCATCTGGGGCTACGGCTGCCCTTAGGACTTGAGCAGTGGCTTGGGGCTGGAACAGCAGCTGAGGCCTGGTCACCCTGGCCACATAAGCAGTGGCTGGTCTGGAACAGTGGTGTGCTCTGACTGTTAATCCCCTCAGGGTATTTTTAGTAAAAGTCACAGACATGTCACAGGCTTCCATGAACTTTTATTGCCCACAACCTGTCTGTGACTTTTATTAAAAATCCCCATGACAAAATTTTAACCTAAATAATAAGTATGAACATTCTATTTCAACAACATGAGAAATCTCAGTTTATAAATCCTAGTTTATAAAAATTGCTGTGCTAGGATTCGGCTAATTGGTGTTTCATGTATGTGAGTGGACCATAATTTAATGGCAGCAAAAATTGAACATGGTATTTCTGTGTTTTGATTTCTGAAGGCTTTGTCTGTGAGGTATTCTTCAGCAGGAAATCCTCCTTAGTTTGTCAACTGACCAGCATCTGCGTGGGAATTTTCTAAAGATGTATATACATAATGTAATAAAAACAAACTTAGATTTTGAGTCTCTTGGGCTTGGGAAGTACTGCTATATGAATGCTAATTGGAGATAATGATGGTCTTACATCTTGTAATCTGAATCACTGCATTATCAACATCACCTATAATACCAACAATAAATCATTTTTTTACTAATTTACAGAAAAGTTGATTCTACAAAAACGTTTTAAGGTGAAATTTTAATTTCAGTGCATGTTTAATATCAGGTTAAAGGAGGAAACAGGTGTTGTCTTCACTTTAGGTAAGGTGAGCGATATATGAAATAAATACACAACAGTGTATTTGCAACATGAAGCTGATGAATTGTATTTCAGCCTCTCTGAGCTCTCTTTTTTATGTCTCTCTATTAATGCAAGTATGGCCAACATGTTAACTCCTTATCTCCCTTCTCAAAGGTGTCCACTTCCACAGTCCTCTCTCACCACTGATAACCACACCGTCTTTGTTCTCAGGACCCCAAACTAAGAGTAATTTTTGCCTCCTCCCTCTCTGCTGCCCCACACATCCAAGCTATGTACAAATCCTGCTACTTCTTTCTCCAAAATGTTTCTAAGATCTGTCCATTTCTGTCTGTCTGTACAGCTAAAACTCTCTCATCACATAGCATTAGAACGACCTTAATAGCCACCTCCTCTCTAGTTTCCCACAGCACTCCAGTAAACCATCTCTAGTCCATTAAAAAAGCTACCTCCAATATCATCTACCATTCCCAAACTGACCATGTCAACTCCACCTTTACCATGAATCTTTGCCCTGGCTCTTCTTCCTCTAATCCATCAAAATCAGGCTTCTTTGTTAAGTGCTGCATAAATCATATTTTCTTTATTTATTTGCCTTGATTTGGCTTATGGTGGTCTTGTTCTTTCGGGGGGGTGGGAGGGAGTCTGCATTCCTACTACAAAATTGATATCACATAATAATCCTAAGCTATCAGACAGTGGCCAAATTCTGCTTTCATTTTGAATCCACTTGATTTCAGTGGTGTTACCAGATGCCATTCTCTCTCTCTCTCTCTCTCTCTCTCTCTCTCTCACCGTGTATTTATCCACAATGGAACAGTAATTGGGCTAGAGAGAGAGAGAAATGACCCTGTTGTCCAGTGGCTAAGCACCCACCTGGGAGGTGGAGGACCTCAGGTCCAATCCTCCTGTTTCAATGACTCTTTCATTATTTAATCCAGCTCAACAGCAGATTGTCTCATAGCTCAGTGGTTGGAGCCAGAAGTAGGAGTCTCCGGTTTGAATTCTTCCTCTGTCCAAGGCAAGTGCTCTAACCACTGGGAATGCCCCCGCAACTCCTTCTCCTCCTCAGATTTTGAGGGTGTGACACAATCCAGTCAATGGAGAGCTTTGAAAAATGGCTTGGGTGACTACAGTAGAAAGTATACATATCACATGATCACCTTAGCGTGGAACAGCACGGATCTCATGGAAGGCATGCTGCAACTATCTTGATCCCCCTGCAGTTACTCAGTAATATCTTCAGAGGAGAGCTCTAGAGAGTTAATATGGCCTTTTGATGTATTTTAAATGAGCACCTATAGAGTGTTTACATGAGCATCTATAGAATGAGCATCTATAGGGTGCTGTGGCCATAAAGTTGACTCTATCCTCCAGAAAGAGTTGTCTTTGGAGTGATCTTCTGGGACTTTCAAAGAGCAGCAACAGAGAGAAGATTTCATCACTTAGCATTATACCTTTATATGAGGCATAATGTTCACAATTTAGATGAACATGAGTATGTGCCAAAACATTTATATTGTATGCAACATTAATATGAGCATTTTTACTGAAATTGCTAAAGAGAGAGGATTGATCCTGTCATATTTTTTTCGCCATTCTTCCCCTCAATCCATAAAAAAAAATCTAAAACTTTGCTTCTGTCTGACTTTCCTTTTACTTTTTCAACAGCATACCAGATTTTATTTGAAAGTGGTGTAAACAATATATTTTAAAGGACTAAATGTATATTTTATCTTAAAGTGATCTTTATTATTAACAAACATTATTGATTGTTTCTGAAATAAGAAAGTTAATAGAATGAATTACAAGTAGTTGCTATTGTAACTACCATTGGTCTATTTCTCTTGAAGAGGAAGCATACAATTAATTTATCTTTTAACCTACTTTATTGCTGGAAAACTCATAATAATGCAGTATCACAGGTCAGGATTCAATATGTACTTTTGTGCCATTGTCTTCTTAAATCAACTCTTCAGAATGTTTTGAAATGTTAATTGAAAAAAAAGTTTTCAACTTATATACTTCCTGTGGTCTAATTTGCCAAGGATAAAAGCAAAGATTCAGGGATTCAGATTTTCTTTCTTTTTCTCATTTGTCCAATGTTTGGCAGCTCACATCTTTCTCAACATGTCTCCCAGCCAGAAATAAGAAAATCTGATTCAGAACAGAAAACAACATTATTTAATTTGAAAAAAGGCATACGGTCTGAAACTTAGTATAATACATGCAGCTTTGGGAAAGATGTGAATTGTTTTTCAATAGATTACTGAAGCCATGTTATTTTGTTTTGCCTCGTGTACTTTGGAACTGATCCTACTGGCATTAGTGAGGCAAATCTGCCACTGAAGTTTTGAGAGTTTTGCCTTAGTGAAGACTTCAGGATTTTAGCTCATTATGGGTTCAATCCAACTTCATTAAGTCTATGGAAAGACAGCCATTGGATTCAGTGGGAATGGGAGCTAGTGATATTTCATAAATATATGCATGAGGTAACAGCAAGCCTCATTTAAGGAAAATGAACCTAATTCTGATTGGGTTTGCATTATTTTTATATCAGTGTAACTCCACTGACTTCTTGTAACTTCTGATTTGCTGCTGGAAGTGAGATCAAAGTAAGATCCAAAGTTTTTGGTTTTAAAAATATGCCATGTAACCGTTTATGGATGATTCATATGTTAGAAATTAACAATTTCATGGATATTTCAAAAGTAGTCACTTCAGACACAAAAAAGGAACAAAATATGGCATAATCCCCAACATTTATATTTATGATTAAAGACTAATTGTAAATCTGGCTGTGTTTTTTTCTCCCAGCTCCCTGCCACATATAGTATTATTGTATATTAAATTCTTGAAAGTTTCTTCCTACACTTCTGCACAATGAAGTATTAAATACAAATGGGATGCCTCATGTAGGATAATATTTTATTTGCACAATAAAAAGAACGTGTTTGTAGACAGGAGCAATAAAACGATAAACTAATGGCATGGTCCCAAAATGTTCCATATGCTTCAACTGTGTAATTCCATTGATTTTCATGGGAAAAAACCAGTGGACCAACACATCTACTGGCAGCAGGCTAGCTATTATCCAGGTTGAAACCAAATCATATAATTATTATTTGTATTATACTGAGATTGGGAGTCCATTGTGCTAGATGCTGTACAAACACATAGTAAGAGATAGTCCAGGGATTGGCAATCTTTGGCACGTGGCCTGTCAGGGAAATCCTCTGGTGGCCCTGGACGGTTTGTTTACCTGCAGCGTCCGCAGGTTCGGCTAATCGCAGCTCCCAGTGGCCCTGGTTCACTGGTCCAGGCCAAAGGGAGCTGCAGAAAGCAGCGTGGGCCGAGGGATGTGCTGGTCAGCACTTCCCACAGCCCCCATTGGCCTGGAGCAGTGAACCATGGCCACTGGAGCTCTGATTGGCTGAACCTGAGGATGTTGCAGGTAAACACACCATGCTGGCCTGCCAGCAGCTTTCCTTGATATGATAAATTCATTGGTCTTCCGTCTTAATAATACGGAAGCCAAGAAAGCCATTGAAACTGAACCAGTGCTGCTGGAGGAGGTTGCTGGGTTTGTCTATGTATATCCTCATTGTTGATTTTGTACCACCACTTAAATGGAGCAGCTAATGACAACGATGAGCACTTAAAACATCAACCCTCTTCAGCCTTTGTCAGAACCCACATCTCATTGTGGTGTAGGAGGCATACAAGGGTGTACTTCAGGTGGGATGAAAAGCAAGACTGCAGCGTGATTTGGAACCGAGAGGTGAACTGGCCTCCAGATTCACCAGAGATTAGGGAAGTAGAAAGGTGGTCTACAGTCACCTTCACACACATACCCCATACACACTTCTGAGTATGCCAAACAGAGCAATGGCGTAGCAGAGGACCTAGCCCACACTGTGTAACAAAGTGGAAAAACATCACCTGGCCCATTCATTTGCACAGTTGATTTCTGAGCTAGAGACTTATCAGTCATCTCAAAAGTGAGCTGAACACTATTTCTAGACCTGAGGTCTGGACTTGTGAGGAAGGCATGGGACCATAAACATGACTTTTAAAGTCCCTAATATTTCTCATCTCAATAATGATGAGGCAAGCTGTTTATTCGCATTACTATAACAATGGAATGCTGGAAGACTCCCTAAAAGAACGCAGCTACTGCCAGTACTGACACATATGTTTGAAATCATTATTTTGCTAATGCCATTAATGAATTTATGCAGCTGGCTGCAGCAGTTCAGTTCTATCATCATTATATTTGGGGCGGGGGGGGAAGGAATCAAAACTGTAGAAGGGATAAGCTTGGGGAAAAAAATCTAACTGACTTCTCAGAAGAAAACGACTGCATCTAAATTATACATTAACTGGGCCATGTGCCACAGCCAGGAACATGAACTTTTGCTACACCGTTTTTTAAACTCCTTAAATAATTATGGATTTGTCCTTATTCTGCTCCTTTTTTGCAGGTCTTGTTACTTTTTTGCAGTGAGAGCTCATTTAATATTCAAACGAATACGGGACCAGTCAATGTGGTAGGTTATGGAAAATGTAGAAAATCCTAGGCTAAATCCTCAGCTAGTGTTAAATGATACAGCTCTGGTGAATTGCACCATCTAGTGGATGGGGGGATGCTGTAGGCATGATTTATCTTGATTTTTGTAAGGCTTTTGACGTAGTCCCACAAGACAGTCTCATAAGCAAACTAGGGAAGTATGGCCTAGATCAAATTACTATAAGGTGGGTGCAAAACTGGTGGCAGGATACCATAATTCACTTGACAGTGTGGTATATCTTACGTCTCTGCCTAAACTCCATTTGCTGCACACCATTTAGACTTGTTCCATTAGGTGCTGTTTGTTTGCAGTCAGTGGACTTCACTATATTTCACACAGACCCACAGAGAGTGCAGTTTTGCATGAAAGTGCACAGTAGGTATACAGAAAAGCAGATTATAAAATAAAAAAGTCATAGGCATATTCTGCAAGGTAAATTTACCTCATTGTCTTCTGCAGAATAACAGAATTATCACAGCACATGGGAACAATGAAAGTGTCTCCACTATTGCTGAGACAAATCCTTGTGCCTCAGAAAATCACCCTGTGTGACTAGGCCTTGGATTCCTGCTCCTAAATGAGCCTAGAGGAGAATGTCCAAGATCTTTGAAGCTGAAAATTGAAAAATGAATAGCAGTGAGAAGCTAAATCTCTCAAAGCTCATGTACAGCATTTCAGAATGATTTACAAAGTTTATGTAATTCCAGTTAGCATATAAACTGCTTGTATGGTAATGTAGTCATCATTTGCTGTCCTTTTGCAGCTGGTGAAGGAAACAGTGAGAAATCAAGTCATAAGCATGTTTGAACGTCTATATTGCCCCATAGTTTTAAAACTTGAAGTTGCATCAACCTTCGTATCAGTACATGAGGCCACAATAGCTGATAATTTATATGTGCAATTGGAGAAAAGCACAGTTCCATTTCATGATTACTGCAGTAAATAACGGAAGTAGGAGGTCATTGACCCAGTGTGAACTAACTTCATTTTTCCTGATGCTGTGCTTGAAGGTGAACATCCTAGGAAAACTAAACAGAGCTTAACCAAAAGGCACCTTTAACCTTTCTGCTGAAGTCAAGAAAAGAGGCAAATAGACCTTAAAAATGGATCACATCAAAATAAATCTTTGCAGCATATTAGCTATGTCCCTTTGAGTCCTGGCAAGGTAAGGACAAAGAGCCAGGACGAGGAAGAGGAGGGTTTTTTCTGTTGCACATGAAGTCAATGGCCTTTAATAAAAATATTTGACTTTAAAAAAAAAAAACCTAAGTAAAATGTGTATTTATTTGATTTAACCCCAACCTCACTCATCCTGTGCTCTGACCCCTGCTTTTCAATGGCTACAAAGATAAGCAACAGCTACCCCTGTGAATCCATAGTGCTGCAGCTCCCTATGCAAACTTTATCCTGGCTCCAAAAGCCTCAGTACAAAAGGTGACCCTTGCCGTGTGTTCACAAGCTTAACAAATCCTGGTACTGGTGGATGAATGGGGAAGTACATTCCATAGCTGAGGAGCCCTCACCATGAATGCCCTGCCAGCAGCTCACTCTCTTTTGCACTCAGGGATCTTCAGCCAGTAGCAGCTGCAGCTGGCATGAGGAGAAAGGTAGACACTCTCCAATAAGCTATACCCTAATCATTAAGGGCTTTAAAGTGCAAAAACAACAGCTTGAATTCCACCTGGAAGCCCAAAGGCAGCCAGCCTGCTAAGAGAGCAACAGCATTACATGCTCCTCACAAAGAATTCTGCCTGACAAAGAGGCTGCTACTAACCCTCAGCTTCTAAACAGTCTCAAAGTGTAGCCCCAAGTAGAGCATGTGACAGTAATGTGACCACAGGCAGGAATGAGTAGAGCAAGGTTCCCATGCTAAACAAACTGCTTTGCCCACCAACTGTAGATGGAAAAATGCTCTTGTTGCCATGGCTGCCACTCGAGCATCCAGCTAAAACCCAATTACAAACCAAGGCTATGTAATTCTAGCCAGTTCTTTTGGCTGCCTCCTCCAGTCAAATAGCACTATCTTGGTCTTATTTAGCCCTAACCATTAGCCTACAACCAAGACCTGAATCCAGGTGATTCTGTGTCCCTCCTTCCCCTGCAATAGTGGAAGTTGCCGTATTGGAGATATACAACTGGGTATTGCCCATTGCATACACTGTAAGCCATGATTCTAACTAACCCTAGTTGCATCATGTGCACTGAATGAGGACGGGGGTGTAATAAAATTCTATTGTGCTGTGAATCTTCGGCCAAGTCTACACTACCCGCCGGATTGGCAGGTAGTGATCGATCTATTGGGGATCGGTTTATCGTGTATAGTCTAGACGCGATAAATCAATCCCAGAGCGCTCTCCCGTCAACGCTGGTACTCCACTGCTGCAAGAGACGCAAGCGGAGTCGACAGGGGAGTGGCAGCAGTTGACTCAGGACTGTGAAGATGCCGCGGAAAGTCAACCTATATACGTTGACTTCAGCCACGCTATTCCCGTAGCTGAAGTTGCATATCTTAGGTCGATTCCCGCTCCCCACAGTGTAGACCTGGTTTAGTACGCAGTATAGAACATCTTTGTATGTGGAGGTGGGGTATATGTTGAAACTGCCAAATGAAATAACCTTTCATAATCCTGTCCAAAGCAGTGTGTGGTTAAACATACAAGCAGTGTGTGGTCTGCCATGGTGACCATTATGTCTTCCTATACCATTTTGGAGATTTATGATCAACTACAGGGTTACGTCTTCAGCTAATAAAATGACCCACATTTTACTGTTTTGCTCAGCCCTTCAGTATGGAGTAGGTCAGGCCATTGATCCAAGAGTGCCTGCTGGTGGAAGAACAAATCAGCTGGTGGAAGTGTGAACTGTTGTTGATTTTAGTGGGGGATGCAGTAGGTAATGGAAAAATCCCTTATGTGAGGAGATTCATCTAACTCCCTAACTTTGCAACATTGAGGCAGCTGGTATGCTCTGACCACTGCCTATCATGCTGACCATTACTATCTCATTGTTTCCTTGTGCTCTCCCATTGGTCTATCTGTATCCACTTGTTGTCTCTTGTCTTGTAGGGTAGGCAGTGTGGTCTGGTGGACAAAGCAGTAGATTGGGACTCAGAAGACCTGAGATCCAGGCTCTGCCACTAGACTGCTGGGTGACCTTGGGCATGTCACATAATCTCTTTATGCCTCAGTTTCCCTAACTTTAAAAAGGGAATAATGATACTGACTTCCTTTGTACATCACTTTGAGATCTACTGCTGAAAAGTGCTATAGTAGAGGTTGTAAGCACTTTGTGTCAGGGACCACCTTTTAGTTCTATTTGTACAACGTCTAGCATAATGCAGCCCTGGTCCATGACCAGGGCTCATAGGCACTACTGTAATACAAGTAATATCATCATCATCATCATCTATAGAGTGAATTTACCAAGCATTAAAAGTACGATGCAGAGGCATCCGACAGTCAACTTGATGGTATGTTTGTTGGAATGTGAACAAATTGCCAGAAGCACTCTTTTATTATTATTACTGGTTAGTTTACTGTAGATAGAGGTTTCTGAATATGAAGCTAGAGATGAAATTAATACAGCTGATGGGGTCACTGTCAGCTATAGAAATGTTGTGCAATAAGCAGCTAGCTAAGCAAGAGGTGTACATTATGACTGGAGAAACTGCACGAGAAATAAATTGCATTGTAGGTATTCTGTAAGATAGTGATGGACTAATTTAGAGTTCCATTCATTTTCCAGTTAAAAAGTTAATAATATCAAAGGCTGGGTTTATGTTTCTTTCCAAACACATAAACAGTTCTTTTATTTCTCATTTTCCCATTACTAGTGCTAATGAAGAGATGAAACTATTAAGCATTATTAAATATTTAAATGACAGGCAGGTTGCAGGACAAAGATGTGCTGTATAAGACGACATACCACAATGGGGATGAGCAAAATGTCCTCATGAATGCTTTAGTGTCCTCATTTCATGGGATAAAAAGGAAGGGCAGATACGGAGCTGGTGTAAGTGGCTGTGGTTCCATTGACTTCAATGAGTTCTGAGTTTCTAGGAGAGATTCTTTGCTTGTGTAACTCCACTGAAGTCAGTGGAAGTACAACTGTGTCACACCTTCAGTAACTACAACAGTGTTCTACCTTCAGTCATGAAGCTTTTGTTTCACAAAGGGTGGTTTTATTACCAGTGAGTTCTGACCTTCGTCAGGGGACTTGTTCTGTGGGCCGGGTCACTGCATTTACAGTCACATATATTTTGCTCACAAATCCCTTCAAGTGCACGCTCCATTCAGTGCCCTGTCCTGATTTTAAAGGGCCCACCTACATTTTCTTGCTTAATCTGAGGGATTCATCTAATAACCAAAATGTAAACAAATATTTAAAAGGCATTCAAAATGGCAACATTTTACAATATAAAACGATAACGATCCCTTTTCAGGGTCCTCCCACCCATAGAAAATTTGTCCCTTTACATTTACTGATTTTTTTAAAAAGGAAGAAAAGTATGTTTGATAGGGTAATTATACTTTGATATGGGGGATTCATATCAGGATGCTTGCCCTTTTGTATTCTGCTTTGGTTTGCTAATACAAAAATAAAACAAACAGCATCCGAGACACAAACTATTTCCTAGAACAATATTTGCAGAATTGATTGCTTGCTCTCTGGAGGGAAACAACCTTGTTTCCATTCATGGGATAATTTGTGTCATATAACTGGAGTCCTAGATTTCTTAACTCTTGAGGTTTTTTTAGCGCTAACAAAAGCATTTCATTGAGATGGGGAAGCAAATTTACAATGAAATGGATTTGAAAAGGATGGAGGTTTTTGTTTGTTGGGTTTTGTGTTTGCTTGTCAAAATCATAGTTAGTGTGTGGAGATAGGAAAGATTGGCTCTTGAAGGATCTGAAAACCACGGCATTTGACTCGTTGAGGAATAGTGGGGGCTAGAGCAGCACATGGGACTTTAACAATCAGGCTTACACATTTGAGAAGAAAAGATTGGCTATTTTTTTATTAAAAAAGTTTGTCATGGTGGCGAGCTGGATGTGATTGCATACTCAGGATTTCTATTTATTTACTTGACACTATAGTGATTTTTTTTCTTTTGGCTGATCCCATAAATACTGCATGTTTTTTTTAATGGAAGTTGTTACATAAAGCTAAAATTAGTCTAGATAGAGTCGTACTTCAGGAAGAAAGCCTAAATATAGTTCAGCTGAAGTGACATTTGGTTATATTGGAAGGAAGGAATAGCGGATGGTTTAAAAGCCCCTCTGGAGTATGAATGATGACATTTTGATTAATGCCTTTGTTACGGGCAAAGATTATTTAGCTAACGATTTGCATAGTTTCCTGTTCCCTGGCTCCTGTGGTGGGAAAAGAATGCCAAATCCCAGAAGGGGAGGAAGCAAGAAGCTTGAAATCAATGGGATTATTCATGGGCTTAAAGTTAAGCACACACTTCAGTGATTTCCTGGATCAAGTCCAGAGTACACAGCACTTTGCAGGATCAAGCCCATGATGCACAAGTAGGAAGAGAATCCAACTCACACTCTACTGGTTTTGCCATGCTAAAAGGCGTAAACAGCAGCCAAGGGCTTGTCTACATTGGGAAAAAGTCTGCAGTTATTGGTGCGCACTAGCAAGAGAGCACTGGTTACTCATCACTAACTCCCTGTATGATCACACTGTGCACTAAAAGTGCCTTTGTGCACTAACTCCCTTGTGTAGACAAGCCCTAAGATCCACTTTTGTCAGTAAAAACTACAGCCATAACTCTGAATATGTACATGGAACAGCTCTGTGGTGTTGGTAGGTGCCATTTTTAGTCACTTTTCTGAGGAAAACCTGACTTTGAAAAATAACCACCTAGCTGCTTATGTGGAAGATATCTGTAAAGAATGTAATCAT
Organism: Dermatemys mawii; assembly: GCA_007922305.1. Classification (NCBI taxonomy): domain Eukaryota; kingdom Metazoa; phylum Chordata; order Testudines; family Dermatemydidae; genus Dermatemys; species Dermatemys mawii. The sequence goes on along the minus strand of ML677372.1, from coordinate 17,567,482 downwards.
TTTACAAGTCCTGATGTATACCACCATGTAGTCTTTTGTCCTTGCTGTACACTTCCTCCATTCATAGTTTTCACAAAGACTGAAAGGGAAGCATTTGTGGTTTAAACAACTTAAGCAGCTACTTGTAGATTATTTTAACAAGGTCAGAAACCTTGCCAGATTTACCGTGTGGAAGATAATTAAATAATTTGGATAGAACATGACCGGATAAAATGAAAGTGTTTATTCATGAATACTTTAACCCGAGTTCTGTACTATATTATGGTGAAAGATAAAACCGACACACTGGGATTTGTTGATTGATATTCCTTACAGATTCCTCTTATGTTTTTCTTTTAACTCTCCCCTTGGATGGTAATGGAATTAGTCCTTTGATACCTTTCATCTTGTTACATTCTACCACTCTATTGACTGCTTCCAATCACCTTCTCTGGTTGGGAAGTTAGCTAGCTCATCTCACAGCTGATGCACAAATAATTTTATTCATTCTCACCCACAATCCGTACTTTTGTATTGAGTTTGCTCTTTCATATTTCTCCTCTTCTTTATATTTTCTCTCTAGGCAATTTTTTCTCCAGACATCACACTTCAAGGTATATTTCCTATGTGATGTTCAGATATTTAGGTGAGACTCCCATTAAAGTTAATGAGACATGTGACTAAACGACTGTGCACTGCATTGACAATTTACCCTTTACTGTTTATCATCTGGCTGAAAGACAAGGTCACACTGGCTCGATGATCCTGGATCTTTTACTTTCTGCCTAAGATCGCAGAAGTCACTGTGCTGAACAAGAACGTACCGCATCGGGACTCACAGCAAAGTTGTTCCTTTAGCTCGGTTTGCTTTTCATAGTTAACTATAGAAATAGGTTGCAGACCCGAAAAAAGGTTTTTTTATTCCTAAGTCATCAGGAGCTCAGTAATGACAAATTGTTTTTGAGACAGCACAAAATACCCCAAATGGAGTATTTCACAATGATTCTATGCAGAAAAATGGTAATTCTGGAAACGTGGTGACGGCAGAGGTGAGGTCTTTGGGCAGGAACATGTTTTTGTTCCGTGTTTGAACAGCACAATGGGGCCTGGTCCATGACGGGGCCTCTTAGGTGCCTCGTTCACATGGATAAGAAATCCTGCTACTACTCATCTGTGTGTATGTGAAAGCATGCTCATGATAATGCAACACAAACCAAATTCCCATACCAGTGTCCAGCCTGAGAAGGTGTTGGCTAGATGTGCAGTGAGGGACAGAGGTAGCATGTAGTTCAGACATGCCAAACCTGTGGAAAAAAATTCATAAATTGGGCTTGTTTTTGGCTTAATTGGCTTATGAGCTGCTTGTTAGCTAGTTTTTGGCTTTTTTTTTGTGATCAGCTTCCGACAAGCAGGGGGCAAGCAGGGGTAAGGTGGGGAGAGAGTCAGGGGTGCCCAGCAGGCCCACTACAGTCCCAGACTGCATGTTGTAGGGATCTAGTCACACAGAGTATTGAGGTTGTTAGGGACTGGCTTGTTTTGGCCTTGTTTTGAAATGGGATTAGCTTAATTTTTGGCTTATTATGAAAGTCGGGGTGCTTATTTACAGCATGAAAGTTGGTAACTGTGATGTAGTTGTTGGCTGAAGTAGCCATCTGTGCTTGTTATGCATCCACCCATTTCAGGACAGAAGAGTATCTGTGCCACAGAAGTCTTCTGACTCCATTCCTGCTCCTCCTCAGAAGTGCCCCAATTGTCTTCCAGCCCCACATTCTTTTGCACAGGGAATCTCTGAGCCCTCTTCGTGACATAGATGAGCACACCTCCAATGGTTCTCAGAATTCCTCCTTTGAGGATTGGAAGCCCAGCACTTCCATGTACCTCTATGACTTCAGAGACCAGGTCGAAGTCGGCATGATCTTGCATCTTGAACAAAGGAATGGGAGCCTGGGGAGTTAGGATCTGTTCTTGATGCTTCCACTGACTCACTTTGCTGCCCGGGGCAAGTTACCTAAACTTTTGGTACCTAAGTGTTTCCATGGAATAAAGATACATCTTCACAAAAATGGCTGACGATCTTCAGATTAAGTTTATAATGTGAGCAAGATGCCAGCTTCAAATCATCTTTTTATCAGTCTACTTTAACCAAGACTAAACTGTGTGCCCCACTATGGTCAAAGGGACACTAAAATAGTTGGCTAATTGATCAAACCCTCACTTGACAATCTGTTTCCAAAAGTTTCCAAGTGACAAACTGCATTATTCACTTTGTGCAGTCAAGGTGCTGAAGTACAGCTCCTGAAAAACCTTCACAAAATTTAAAATGATAAAAATAGATAACAGTTCAAGAATAGGGAAAGGGTAGATATACAGAAAATGGGGAAATGAAACATTAAATTTAAATAGCTGGCATGGGTGGGTGAAGCTCAATAGAGGCAGAAGTGCATAAGATGAGAAGTCTTTTATCCAACAGTGAACTGGTTGATGATAATGCTAATGTGGGATCTACAGTCCATTAGCGAGGTGCGTGTCTGAATACAGGTTACTGTCCTAACGTGGCTCCTTTGAGAACTATAATTACAGAAAAGAGAACATGTCATTCATCAATGTATATAATCTCTCAGTGCACCTACTCTTTTCTTTGTTTCTCATATCTGTGTTTCTATTAAATTTTGTGAGCATGTACATGGTGGGGTTGGAAGGCAACGTTTATGTAAAACACTGGTTCAGAGATCGTTGGACATGAGGACTGTGTTGACTAGTTCAGGATCCTCACGAGAGTGGAAGCTCATCTCTGCCACTGACAACTGCCTACGGGGGGTGGACAAAAATATTAGTAGTATTTATTTGAATTGTGGTAGCACTTGAGGCTCCAGCCAGGGTTCAGGGCCCATTGTGCTAGGCACTGTACATGCACATAATGAAAAGGTGGTCCCTGGCCGAAAAGCACTTGCAGTCTAAATGAAATACTTTGAAATGGCTCTAATGCTTCCTCCCCCAGATGTTCATTACAGGTGACTGTTCTTTCACTGCAAAGCCCTCCCCTGCAGCGTCCTATAAGTCTCTGTCCCTCATGCTGTTCATCCTTTGGGTGATCTGGTGAGACAACACAGGCTGAAGTGCCAAGAGAACGTAGACAGTATCTAGCTCTATGTATTGAGGTCAAATCTACAAAGCACTCCTTCAACTTTCTGAGTTTCTAGCCAAATTAGCACCCGTGTTAAGATCAGATGGCTAAGTTTCAACCTAGGTGAAAATGAAGACAAAACAGAGGCTTCCAGCAGGGCAGAATTCCAATGCTCACATATTAGGCAGTATTAGCCACAGAAGGTAAAATTTTCAAAAGCACCTAAATGATTTGGAAGCCCATTTCCAAAAAGACTTAGGAGCCTAAGGCCCAGATCCTCAGAAGGTGCCTAAACACCTTGGAGGGTCTGCATTTTAGGAGCCTCAACCTCATTGAAAGTAAATGAGATTGAGAATCCTACATCACTTAAATGTCTCTGGGGTAAAATTTTCAAAATCACCTAAGTGCTTTCTCCAGTAACTGCACTGGCATGTTATTAATTTACGAATGCAGTTCAAGCTGTTGTCTTTAATCTACAACTCGTCCATGGCTCCAGCCTGAGCTGTCTCCACTTGTACTGCCATAGCAGCTGAGGGCAGCTGTGGCACTCCAGCTCCATGTCATTAGATTTAGTTGTCTGCGGGGCTGGTGGCAGTGTTCTTTGGGGAAGTCCCTCAACACTGAAACTTACATCCCTCCCTCTCCCACGTCAATACAGCATTGGATCAATCTCCTTTCTCAGGCCGGTTGGGGTATTGTGCGGGAGTGTCCATTTTTGCTTCTTAATAAAGACAATTTGCTACTTTAGTAGGTTTCACTGTGTCCTGAGACATTAAAGCAGGGTGCACCTGATAGAAACAAAATGAATAAGTAATAATAACCATAAATAATATATTATATGACTAGCATAAGAGAAGCATTAAAGTCTCCCCAAAGGAGTGCATATCTGATGAGCCTTGTTTAACTGAACTGTCCTATTTGCTCAGAGATTTCTGTGTTCTTAGTCCTGCATTTTACCAGATACAGCTACTGGCGAGATGTTAGGTGGGAGTTTGAAGCACAGACCTTTAGCCTTTCTGGGGGCTTCCGAATAGCGGGCAAGAGGCCATCTTTGTTTTCTGCCAGGCATAATGGCATGAGTGTCATCTTAACTCCTCGCTCAGTCAGTCCCCGTGGGAATCACATCAATCTTTTATCCTCTCTCCCTTTAGGCCTGTAATTTACCCTTTTAATTTCTTCTCCCAGATGGCTCATTATTATGCCTTATTAAGCACTGGCCCATTAGCGGAGGTATAGACTCACGCAGCCACAGCGGGCATTTTCCCCATCTGTCCCCCAGCCCTTTCCTCCCATATGCAGGGGTGTGGGGTGGCTACCCTGCTCCTAAAATAAAAGGGGTAAAACAGCCCTGGAGAGGGCTGTTGCTGGGAGAAAGCAGCAAACTTGGGCTGTGGCTGGGGGAAGCAGCAAATTTAGGCTGATTGGAATAGTAGCCACTGCTGTGGCTGGGTCAGTTGGGCCCAGCTGGCCCTTATGAGAGGGTTGTGGCCAGGTGCTGAAAACAGTCTATCTCCAGCCTGGGAGGGAGCAGGGCCTGGCTGCCTGTGGGACAGGGTACCTGAGGTGGGACAGTGCTGGGGGAATAGACAAGGAAGCTCCAGCCTAGCAACTCCCTAGGCTGTAGGTCTGAAGTGAGGTCTAAGAAATGTACTGGGCTGCAGGTAAAGGCAGCGGGTCCAAAAAACCCCTTTGCCTATGATGACTGGCTGTTACACTGCAGTGTGCCCCAGGGAGCAGGGGCTTGATGATGACTGGCAGTAGCCCTAGACTGAGGCAAGGTGGGGATTAGAGGGTTGGGGGTTCCCCAGGGAGGGGAGACCCAGAGGCAGAGTGTGGGGATATTGCCAGGGGGCAGCACCCCAGTAAAGGGGACACCAGGGTCTGAGAGGGACATGGGGGGGGGGGCAGTGGACAGCAAGACACCAGCCCGCAGAGGGTGCTCTGAGCTGGAAGAGCTAATTCCAAGACGACCAGCAGGAGGTGCTGCGGGGGTGAGTTGTTGCTCCATCACATGCAGTATGGTACACTTTTTGCTATATCCTTTTCCGAGGCTTCTGCATGTATTTCCCCCTTCCAACTGCCATCTCTGGTTCTTCCTTTCTCCATCTAGAATGGATAGGATCCAAAGGGTAAGAGTAGGGAGCAGTCCTTAGTGCTGCATAGCATAAAAATGGTGGTGCTCTTTGGTTAATCCCTACTGTGTGTTCATGCAGAAACTGGCTCTACTCTAACCCTACAGTTTAAATGCCATGTCAGGATGTTGAATTCAAGCCATATTCCACATGGGTTGTAGGTTTTTAAGATACTGGAGAGTTCATTTACTTATTCAATGAAACCATAGTGTTATGACCAATTCCTTTTAGAACTAATACATTCCTTCTGATAGTACCATTTTGTTTCATTTCAGAGGGCCAAATTTTGCCCACAAGTATACGGATGCAACTCTTTGAGCTTAATCTATCGGCCCTGGCAAGTATGAATAGTCCCAACTGAGTGTTGGGGCCATTCATGTGAGTATGGGCTGGAGGACTGAGCCCATAAACATTAACTAAATCCTGGGGCAGATCCTCATGTGGTGTAAATTGTCATAAGCTCAATTGACTTCAAAGGATTTTGACAATTTACAGTAACTGAGGATACACCCCATTGATGTTTAAGTGACATTAAAATAAATGTTTATGAAAATTTCGCAGTAGATGTATATTTAAAGTTATAGTCTCTTCTTGATACTCTAGGAATTAAATCCCAATCCACTGAAGTAAACATAGAATCACAGAAGTGGAGGACTGGAGGGGACATTAAGAGGTCAACTAGTCCGGTCCCCTGCACTCAAGGCAGGACTATGTAATAGATCATTCCTGACAAATGTTTGTCTAACCTGTTCTTAAAAACCTCCAATGATGGAGATTCCACAACCTCCCTAATATACATATATGCTCCGTCTTACTTTTCATGAGTATTGATTTATTCTCCAGAATTACAGCAGTGATGTTGCATTGTTTACTGTTACCATCAGATTCTCTGAAAGTATTGCTAAAACTGTGATTACTGTGTAGTGTCATTATTATGAAATAGGATGTGTTGTTTTTCAGTAAATTGGAAACTATAACTTGTGCTTCACTGCATCTCTGTCTATGAAACGTGAAGGTCATCCCTAACTTCTAGATATTTTTGTTCTGCATGTATATTAATTTCTAGTAGCCTGGGGTTTAATACAAATGTTCCCTGAGTTTCATTTGCACAATTAATGGTTGTAAGACAACAAAGATAAAAATGCAAATGAACAACTTATCTCTATGCTATTCAATTGGATGTTTATAATAATGGTTACGGTGTGCTTTTAAAACTGTCCAAAAAGCTTCTCCAAGGGACTTGAAAATTATAAAGAGACCTTTGAAATTATAGTTTATAAAAAATGTGCTGCATTTTCCCTGGGGCTATATTTTCCCCATTTATGTAGAAGTTGTTTTTCAGTGTAAGTGCAGCATAATTTTTCTTTCTTTTAGTTAACTTCACAGTTAGAAGCCATTTTAACATACAGAGAGGCTTTTTTAGATATTTAATCTTGCCTTCAGGCAAGATTTTAGGAAAGAGATCCATAAAAGCAAACATTTCCATACATTGTGCTTCTAAGCTCACCACCCCTTGAATGCTCTGCTATGCCAGTGTCCTGGAACAAAACAAAACAAAACAAAACAAAACAAAACAAAAACAAGCTATAGATCTTGTCAAAGACACAGGGCAATTACAGCTGCAGCATGACAGTAATATTGGGAAATTAAAACTTTTCAGCTTTCCCCAAGCTCTTTTTCCACAGATGGTAGCGAGAGCTTCATTTTTAGTTGTGGTTTACTTAAAAAAAGAGATGATACTACCCAGGAAGAATAAGTTCATACACCAAGATTCACTTTCCTAAAACTAAAACAAGAATCAAACCAAAATGAAGCGATTAATAAGGAGCGACTGTATTTACTGTAAATCCACAGGCTTGAATGGAGATTTTAAAATGTATTTTCCCCCAGAAATGGACTGAATTACTTTTAGTGCCAGATTTTACTTTACTCGCCTAGAAGTTTTGCCACTGACTTCAACAGAGACAAGATTTAATTCAAAAAGTAGAAAGTTACTCCCAGTTCAATGACTGGGACTAACATTAGATTAACAAACATAAGGATTGCAGATTCTAGTCCTATGGAAATGGATAAAGGCAGTAAACAATCACATTATTGCACTGTGTAGTTCCTCTGCTTATAATAACCACAGTTTAGTAATACATATTAACTGTACTGTGATACAATGCCATTCTTATCAGAAACTAATTTTTAAACCAACTCTGAGAAGGTGCAGCACTATGGGAATCCCATGTCACTTCAACCGTACACAGATTTACTTGCAAAAAGTGTTTCTGAGAAACAAATAGAAAACAAATATTATTTCAGGGGGAAGAGTCAGTTACTTCCCTGTGATTTCTCTTTTGTTTGCTTGCACCATTCACAAAAGAAACAGATCAATGTGATCTACCGCTATGTTTAAAGAAAATTCCTGACAATAACAGAGAAAACTCGAACGTGGAACCAGACTGCTCAATTACTAGGTGTACCTCTATACTACCTGCCCCTCCGGTGGCTAGTGTTCGATGTATCGGGGATCAATTTATTGCATCATGCCTAGACACAATAAATCGATCCCCGAAAGCGCTCCCGTCGACTCTGGAACTCCACTTCCTCACGAGGAGTAAGCAGAGTCAACAGGGGAGCTGCCGTGGTTGACCCGCCGCCGTGGGGATGGTTAGGTAAGTCGAACTAAGGTACTTCGACTTCGCATAGCTGAAGTTGCGTACCTTAGTTCGAACCCTCCCCCCCCCCCGCTAGTGTAGCCCAGACCTACATTTCACTATGGCAGTTACTTAGTCCCAGTGATAGTAGTGCAACTACTTGTGTGATTAATTGCTCACCAGTTGGAGTAAGGCATTCACAGTCTCACCTATGGATGTTTGTGAAATTAAAATCAATAGAATAAATTCTTCCCTGACCTACCAGTACAATGTCATTGCACAGGGTATTATTCAGCCCCAAATTTGGCCTGCTGTTTTGATCTTTCAAACTGTTTCACAGGAAATGAAGTTGCTGCTATCTGTCTATCCAGATGGTTAATTATCCTACCGTGTGTCCCTGAACATTTGTACATTTGTAGATTTTACCTATCCAATAGATTTGCATTAGCCCCACCTATGACAGCAATATCTGGAAAAAGTCTGTATAAGTGCTGAGAGCCCTGGGCATGTACTTACAAGTAGAATTTAGCCCTTCAAATATACCACTCCCATTACAAATGAACATCCTAATTTCAGAGCTGAAACTAGAAGAAAGTTGATGTTTTGAGGTGAAAGAAAAGAGCAGAAAAAGGGCATTGTTCTCTAGACATACGGGTGGCTAGAAAAAAGGCAGAAAGGAATGCATGCTAGCTTGTGAAAACAGATGAACCATGACAAGTGCTCTCTGCAAGCTGCTCTGTGGAAAGAGAAACAAAGACTGTGTGTTTGATGTGGAGAACATTTGTGTGAAGAATTGACTGGTGCAGCATAGTCAACAATACTCAAACAGAATTTCACATGGAGAAACCAAACCAAACCAAACAATGCAGTGGCTTTAATTTTCTTTAGAGGTTAGTGACAAACAAGTGTTTGTACCATGCGTGTGTGCCACAAATAGACTGGCTGCCATCTTTTCTTTAAACATTGTATTGAAGTAGCATTTCAATCATATTAGACCGATGAGTTTATGCAGGCTCTAACTTTGTTTGTGTTGGCAAGCACAGAACAGCATCCACCATGATCTTGGCATCAAGTGGCTATGAGTAGCATTTGCCTTCAATTCAGTTTTGGTTCTGCGTCTTATTTCATGCATGTGACATGGATTAACTGCACCTCTCATCCCTTTCTGTTCTCGGGATGATTCACCTCAGGTATTAGACCTTGTGCCTTCACCTTTTCTTGAGTGGAATTCCACAAATATCCCACTTTTACACGAGGCCGTGCTAGAGCACCCTATATATCAACTGTGCTTACCCCACAAGTCTGACTGAGTTAGGGTAGGTGCAGTTCTTCCCTTTGGGATTCTGTGGCCAGTGGTGTACAGTGATCAGACACCCTTCTTAAACCAAAGTATTGTTATTTTAACACTCTGATTTTAAAATAGTCTACCTGCATGTCTATCTTATATAAATGTTTACCATTCTTGGTTGGTAACCTAGGCAAGTCTAGCTTCTTCAGTCACTCCAGAGGGTGCCAGTATCTCAGCATAGCTCTCCCAAACAATTACTCATCTCAAGAGAGGATTTCTTTTTGATCCTTCTATAATTTTTTCATAGTCCTTTGTTTTCATGCTTTTTCCTTTCCTAGTTCAAACCAGTTTCTCTTCTTTGGGTTGGCTAGAGAGGAAAAGCGAATAGCCCTCAAGTGTTCACTGAGGGGTGGCTTATCTTAGGCCATTTTTGCCTTTTATGTTTTTTTTTTCAGATAGTCTCATGATGAGTTAAACTAATATAGTCATACAGAAAACACCATGATAACCCAGACAACATGCACTATTCATAAATTATTGCTAACCAGCTCCACATCCATCACAGCATGTACAGAGTATCTTTCAGAAACCGTAAAAGTAACTTCAATTCTGTTCTATACATGGTCAGTCAGGCATTTGAGAGTATATATGGATGTAGTCCTACTGACTGAGAAGAATCTGGAAGCAAATAATTAGAGTCCCATATTTGCTTCTCAAATAACACGTGAAACTATTTTTTTTAAAATTAGCAACCATGTTAGTCTGTATCCGTAAATAAGATGAAGAAGACTTGTGGCACCTTAGAGACTAACCAGTTTATTTCAGCATAAGCTTTCATGGGCTATAGCCCACTTCATCAGATGCATAGAATGGATCAGAAGTAAGATGTATTTATATATTTTTTTGTATTTATTGCTTTCTGTGTATATAAATACATCTTACTTCTGTTCCATTCTATGGATCCGATGAAGTGGGCTATAGGCCACGAAAGCTTATGCTGAAATAAACTGGTTGGTCTCTAAAGTGCCACAAGTCTTCTTTGTCTTATTTATTTATTTATTTATTTATTGGCAATGCAACATTTAAAAACACCTTTAGACTCTTGAGAGTAAGAGCGAGTGAATGCCACAAAAGAGCCAGGGAGCCACCCAGAAATGGCAACCTGGGGAAATTATTAGCTAGCGTAACTGGCTCTGCATCAGTCTCTTCGTATGTTCTTCAAACCAGTGCAGCAATGGGAGCTTTACACTACCCCAGAACATTATACTCTGACCAAAACTTTATTCATTCTGAGAGGACCTGAGAATCTGGGACAGATTAATAGATCAAGCATGAGCAGACAAAGGGACATATTATATTCCAAACTATTTTTCAAGGATGCATATATTTCCATGTGTTCTGAAGGGCACTCAGCATTAGAGAAAGAAGCTAGTGTGTCTAAGAGCCAAATATCTATCTCTTGGCTGTAAGGCCTCAGTTCTTCTCCCCCATCAAAATTACATCTCAACTGAGATGAAAAGGATGATCTATTTCATGGTGGGACAAGTGCTATCAAAGAATTAGAAAAAATATACAAAAAGGTATAGGAGAAAGGAGAGGAACTGGATGACTGGCTAAAGGCAACAGTTGCACCAATCTTTTTGATCTGAACAATTACAGAGGTATACACTTCTTGTCAATACTGAGAAAAGTCATGATAAAAGTAATTGTTAGCAGATTAAGGCCAGTTTTAGCGGAGGTAGTAAGTGAAGAATAGTGCAGCTTTAAATCAGGCCGAAGTTGCAGTCACACTCCGACAACGGATGAGGAAAAACTGGGGATTAAAGATGTTTGTTGTTTTCAGCTCCATAAAGGCATATTATTCAGTTTGGAGGGAAGCATTATGGAAAGCAGCAAAATCATATGGTATTCCAGATAAGATACTTCTAATTATAAAGGCTTTGTACAAAGACTCCTGCGGTGCCGTAAAAATTGGTGGAAAATTAAGCAAGTAGTTTAAGTCAAAGTTTGGTGTAAGACCAGGGTTGCATGGAATCACCATCTCTTCATTATGTTCTTAAACTAGACATTACGAAAGTTAGATCAGTTGGATGACATGACACTGGATGATTCAGAATTAAGCTCCTTAGCTTATGTAGATGACATTATACAACTGACCAACACATTTGAATGAATGATGATACTCTTTGCTACCTTGGAAAACTGGTGTAGTTAACTTGGACTTACAATAAAAGTCAAAATGGTGAAGTGGGTACATCTTGGAAAAGGGACAATAGATACAAATGTTGATATACCACAGTTGGTGAAGTCATAAAACAAGAAAATTTTATATACGTCGAGGAAGCCTGATTCATGCTAATTATTCCATCAAGGAAGAGGCTAAAAGGAGATGTGCCTTAGCTACAAGGGCTGCACAGAAATTGAGAAAATTATGGACTGATAAAAACATTACATTTGATACTAAGTGAAAATTCAACAAACTATTGTAAAAAGTATTATTCTGTTGTCTGAAGCAGCCATATTACATAAAACAGACATCAGAAGACTGGAGGCAGAGTTTCTAGAAACATGGTAGGTGAAAGATGAAATGATTTCAAGACAAATGAGGTTAGAAAGATAGTAGGATGTTAATTCAGGGTACAGCATTGGATACTGTCAAAAAGTCTATGATGCTGAAGACAAACAGATGATAAAATGCCAAAAAATAATGCAAAGAGAGCCAAGGTCAGTCTAACCTAGAGGCTGACCACTGACTAGACAGCAGAGCATCATGCACAGGAACATGTCCAAGAAGGGCATAATGGAGGAACAAGATTCCTCTTTCTGGCCTTACTGGAGTCAATGGGATCCTTAATACAGGAGTCAGGGCCTCCTCAAGACTCGCATCGGTCCTCTCCCTCTCGCCAGCCGGTTCCGTCGGTGTACAAGGAGGATCAGGTGGAACCTGATCCGCAGGTATGGATGGATGCTGCTTCATCATCCCTGCAGAAGGCAGTCACTCCTCTTTCTCCTTCCCCACTGAATGACCACCGCCAATTCCAGGACTGTCTTCCTGTGCATACATACAACAATACAATGGGGCCCTGATATGAGTCAGAGCTCTTAGGCACTAATCTAATACAAATAAATACTACTGTGTTGTGTATAGCACTGAGCACAGTGTCAAATATTTAGCAAATAAGAAAGATGCAAAAAAAAAGCATATTGTTAAGTCATAATTCTTTTTTCATCATGTACCAGGTAGGATCAAATTGCTGGTATTGTTTCAGCACCACTTTAGGGGAGCCATGTTTCTCAACCTGTCCATCTAGTGCTGCTTTAGGTCTCCGCTGATGCATTTGTCTTGTTCATTTCCCTTCTCTGCTACGGTGCTAACTGGACAGTATACTTTTATTTATACCTCTTGCAGGATCTGTCCTAAGCGTACAGAAAAGCAAGGACATTGCACAGTGAATTAAAGCCCCACTAAGACCAGAGCAAAATAGTCAGACATTATGAAGCACTAGAACAGAGAGCTCTCATGCAGACAGAGTATAATTACATTATTTCCGTCCTGGATCAGGCTCATCTTTGCTGTCTGCTTCTGAGTGGCATTTGTTTTACATTTTCTATGTAGTCATTTTGTGCAGTAAGTTCATGCGAGTTGAACGGAAAGAATCTGATCTCACCTGACGCCGTGACTCATATTCAGGATAGTTATTCATTATAATGATGTTGTGTCTGTTCCTCTCCTCTTTAGTTCCTCATCCCTGCTGTTCTTCATGCAGGGTGAGAAAAAAGACTTTCTGTGCTTTCACTGGCCCCTCATCTTCTCTCTTACAACAAAAAGAAATGTATCGCTGAATCTGATTTGCTCATGCACTAAGAGGGGGATCCAGATTCCTGTGCCAGCTGAATATCTCATCTGAGCACTGGAGTGATCTGGGGCAAATTTCTGTCCCCACTTCCCAGGACTGGAGTAGAGCGGAAGCTACTCCAGCCTATTGGCCCTAGCACAACCCTTGGAAAAGGACCAGGGATCTCTTAAAAGGCAGATAATCCAGCCATGCCTCCATATCTTGCCTTACCCCAAGCATTTCTGTTGTTCAGAGAAGCCCCACAGATCTGTTCTCCATGTTATGTAGTGATGCTTTGCAGCAGACTTACAAGAGTTCCAGTGCCAATGTCTGCCACACCCAAAGAACCAGCCCCTTAATGGAGAAATCCTCCGACGATTTGATTGAAGTCAATGGCAAAACACAAAGTAGCCTCAGATTTGGCTTTAAAGTGTTACAGACACTCATTCCATTGTATACAGTTGATGGTTTGAGTTTTGCTTTAGCTTTGGATGATGCAACAAACCAACAGACATAAGTCTGGGATTTGTATGGAAGAATATATTGTTTATAGAGAAAAGAAATGCTCATATTTCTGCAGAGTGCTCAGCCATTCTGCAAATGGTAACAAATAATTGTTTACTAAACTATTATGATTCTGCCTTTTGCTTTCTATTTTGGCTTTAATATTTTTTGACAGTTAGTAACAGAGAAATACATTGAATAAGGCAAAAAGAATTACTTATTTTCCTTTTGATCCTATTCAGAACAACAATAGACTAATTAAAAATTGAGCAATAGAACACACACAGAGAAAAGTCTGACATTTTTACATCATCTTTTTTTCTAGCATCTGCTGCAGAATATAGTTAAATGTATTGTTAGATAAGTGACACTGCTCTTTCATCACACATAAAATACTTGTGTACCCAGCTTGTCTAAAGTTATTTTTCAAGCCAAAAGGTTTGCAGAAAAGATCATTGCTTATCCTTATAACAACCTGTGTGTTAATGTTAATACTAGCATTCATCTAGCCAGAAGTCTGGCAAGGTTCTCTAGCTCTTTTGTATGGAACGAATAGATGCTCCTTGCTCAGCTGTTCTAAAATAGGCTTCCAAGTTCTCTGATGCGTTAGAATACAATAATGGGGGATAATTGTATTTGTTCCTCAGTCCCGCAGCAATCTTCCAGGTCTGCTGGTGTTTTACACTCTGCTATTGCACAGACACATTGTTCCCCTTTGCTCTAATGTTTGCAAATGTTTTCAGGGATGCCTAGATTTAGGAGCTATATAGGATTGCTTGGAGGTAGGAACAATTAAAATCAAAATTCCCAAACACCAGGTTTTTACCTTTCCTTTGCTTTTTTTCAGCCAACTGCTTGGCCATGAGTCATTTTGAAGTTAGCAAGGAAAATTATTAATTAAAATTAATTAATTACAATTATTAGCTCACCCAGCATTAATGGCACAAGCTCAGCAACTAGCTCCCACTTAATAGGATGAGAAAGTGATACTCTGGAATAACTGGACCTGTCTGATAAACAAGCTAGGAAGGAGCACCTTCTTCTCATTTTGATGTATGAAGTTGAGGTTTTGGACTTGAGGGTTAAACAGAGCTCCGAAAGAGCGGATGGTGAAGAAAGACCCAAAACAACTCAACAAAAATTATGTTCCTTTAAGAAGGCCTCCGGGAAGGAACAGTGCCTGCAAAAGCTCATCAGGCCATTACCTCAGAGCCATGCTTCAAAGCTCCCAAACTTAGTGTCAGCAAAACAAAGTATCTGGAGCCTGATTCAACTAGTCACCGGAGACTTGAGGCAGAAGCTGCCGCTCCTGGCTATCCGCATAGTGTCCAATCTGCTGTCTCCCCTCCTCAGCTTCCTCTACCTGTTAATATAGGCTAGCCTCTCAGTGGAGCAGGGAGCCTTCTTGTTTACAATCAGACTGTTTTGATGTGACCCCAGGTTTCTTATGATCTGGCCTCAGTTCCCTGCTTCTCACTTAGAAAGTTTACTTCAGGGCACCTGTCACTCTGCGCCCTTGTTACAAGGACTCCGTCCCCAGGGGCTGGGACCCCCTGGTAGCTGTGGTAAGTGTTCTTCGAAGGCTGGGGCAGAAATCCTCATTCACCAGAACTCTGCTCCAGACTTCATTAACAAACCATGCAATTTATTATTTATAATTAAAACTTATGAATGATTCCGGTGCAGTGCCCCCGGTCCTTTTCAAGCCCCAGCGGGGGCTTTCCTTTCATAAGCCACAAAGTCTGATGTTCTCCTCATGTGGTCTCAGCACCACCCTTTGGGTAGCTGGTACCTCAACTGTGCCAAAAGGATCAATCTCTGGTGTTGGGAGAGACCTTTCTTAGCAACTGAAGCAAGCCCATACCAAACCACCTGCATCTGCCAGTCCCCACACGGCCTCCTCCAGCTGTGGCCTTCTGAACAGACATTCCAGGGTGGCTCCTAGCAACGCAGTGGGACCTCAAGAGTCCTTAGGTTTCAAACCACTATCTCACTCCCACCTGTATATTTTACCTACCACATCCAAAACAATGCGAACACAACACACACCCTAATGTTCTCCACAAGCTGTCTGGTCACTATTTCACCACTGATCACAGACTCGTGACGGGATGAACCCTGCCAGACCTGCTGGAGAGCCACTCTTGATATACACGATACTGTAGCCCAGGGCCTGAACTAAGAGTGGGAGATTTGGAAAATTACATCCCAGGAGCAGTAAAGGCATGAGTGTGACAGTTCAGGGCAACTGCACCTGTATTTCTCCATAGTGGTTCAGCAGGGCCACCTACGCTCTGCTTCCAAAGCCACTGCCTTTCTGGGTTTTCATGCCTCTCTCCTCCATCTGACTGGGGCATTCCCAAGTTGCACAGTTCCCTGCCTTCACTTCACAGACAAGTTGCTCAAGGACACTGGCTTGTTTTCTCTGTGGAGACTGATAAAGTGATTGTCAACAAGTGTATGTTACCACACAGTTCTTTCATGCAATCCTACTTTATTCTTAAGGTAAAAAGCATTCCAGAGAAAACAGAAGCAATAAAACAACTGACACATATTGTAATAAGATCACACAGAACACCTCCCAATCCTAACATAGATTCTAGCAGGACCAGTCTTTCAAACCCACATCTCAGCGATTTTTTAGATCACAAGTTCTTAGTGGCAGGAACCATCTCTTACTATGTGTATACAGAACACCTAATACAGCAGGACTTTCAGGTGTGGCAGTCACCATCTTGGCCAAGACCAGCTGGGTACCTCCAGAGTTAAATGCACAAGTTGCTACAACTTGAGCTAAAGAGCCAAAGCAGTGGAAAAGAAACACATGCATGTTCTTGCATATGTGTTTGTCAAAACACAGTATTATGCAGTTAAATACAGTTCGTGAAATAAACCACAGCATTAAACATGCTTATTTGTTGCTTTTTTTCTATCCTCCCGTCCCCCACTATGAATCCAGAAAACAATGAAGTTAATTTTTTTGCCCCCGTTTTTATCCTTTTTTAAGCTTTTTTAATAAACACTGATAAATTCCTGGGAAATTTAAACAAAATCAAAACCAAAAACGAAGGGACTTGAGTCTAATGATAAGTGGGGGAGCCAGGAAACCAAGAATCGATACCTGCCATACAAGTGCAGCAAAGGTTTCTTGAATACTTCGGGGCCTGAAGGTAGCTTTCACTAAAGACAAGAGAAACGGTGGCAGCCTGTGGAAAATGCCTCTCAATTTGCCAAGTTCTAAATGTCTGGTGCAATGAATGACATACTTTAGCTCTAAAAAGAAGGAATTAAGAACAAATAATACATGTAAAGCTTCCTGATGCAAGATTTCTTTCTGCCACATAAATGTTACACATCATGCTGTTTATTCCAGTATTTAATATTTCTGGTTCAAAAAATAAAGACAAAACCAGGTTGGAATGTGATAGGGGGAAATGTCAGTGTAAAACAGCCTTCTAGTGAGCTCTAAATGTCCACCTTGGAAGCGATGAGAGGCAGAATTGATTTAGTGCAGGGCTGGAGGACAGCAATGGAGCGAGAAAATTGTGTGAAGGACAAAAGAGAATGTCTTCAAATGAGTTAGAAGCAAATTCTACTTGCTTTGCTCTGGGGGGTCTTGCTTTGATTGGGGTGGTCAGGAGAAGACTGCCTTTTATGGTGAGTGGTAAAGGAAATAATAACCCTTTAGACCAATTAGGGAGAGAATTGGGATAATGCCAAGTCCGTGCTTTCTGGCTGAAAGCATGAAGTAAATCAAATGGGTTCTGTGACTTACATGAATATATTTTTTTAAACTATTGCTACAAAGAAACTGCCAAAGTGGATAATGGTGCTCTAGTTAATCTGAACAGGTCTTAACTCCACTCTGTTAAACTGACTCAAAGTCAATTATTTCAAGCATTCCTGTACATTTAAAGTAAAACATATTACAGAGCCTCATTGACTTCTGTCTTCCCCTACCTTGTCACAAACAGAGCTGATTAATGTTACAGGCAAACAGAAATGCTGTCTTGATTCAGGCTGGTTTGTGTAATAACAATCAATAACACCTTTAACTAGAATTCTTCTCTCCAGCAGTATTGATGGATAATCCTTTTGGGACATTTCTGGACACATGTACTGAAAATATTCTGGCAGCTATGTTGGAGATATTTTCAATAAGTAGTGCAAAATCTTTCTTATTTTGTTCCTACCTTCCTTTGAAGTTACACATTTTGATACAGATTTTTGAACTTAAATGACTTAGGGCTAAAATTTGACTCTAGACTGTGCATGGGGTGGGTAGGGGAGGTCCAGTCATGTGTGTGGGGCGGGGATATGTAAGCTGAACCAACCCCACTATAGTCCAAGGGGCACTGTGTTTTCCAGTTGCAATTCTTCAGTTCTGGGGTATATCAACAGCAAAAAGCAACATGTTCCATGCCAGTGCAGCTAAGATGGCCAGTGAGCAAGAAGTAGTGGTAGAACAAAGGCTCCACCCATTTCCTACCCTTCCCCACCTATCTGCTTTGGGGGCATGCCAACTCTTGTGTACCAGTCAGCCTGTGTCAGGATGTATGGGGAAGGGGAGGAGTCCTAACACAGGAACCTAGGCTGAGTCTCACTGGAGCCCCTAAGGGTTTCATCCTGCCTTGCATATTCAGTACAGCCAATGAAGTAATTGGGACTTTGGGGAATGGGGGAAGGAAGGGGATTTAAAATTATCACTAAAAATAACGAGCAAATTAGCTGATCTTCCTGCAGCATTAGACATTGACTAGAAGTGTCAGGAAGAAGACACCCATAATCACTTTTTTTTTTGTTAAATATAGGCAGCAGATAAGGGTAACCCTAAAATAAATGTGGGCCAAAGCTGCCCTCAGACTCAGCAAAGAGAGGGTGGCTGAGAGCAGAACATCTGCCCCGGAGTATGGGGAAGAGGATTGGACTCAGGAACTGGGTTGGAGGAGGTTGGGAGGTCAAGAGAGCCATGTTTTTTAAAAGGTGAACCCTTGTTAAGATCTGTAGGGAAGGCGCCACATGCAATTATGTAAAGAAAACTCTGTAAGTAGAAGCTCTTTGAGTTTCTGAACCACTTAATGGGAAAACCCATGTAGGGGAAGCATCTGGCCCTTGGTAAATAAAAAAAGTTAACAGCAAATCCCTTAGAAGTAGAAGTCTATTATAAGCAAATATTAATCTGGCTCTGGCACAAAACTGAAGTCTGGCTCATTTTTTAAATGATAAGAATGTAAAAATAGAACAATTTACTGGGTTATCTTGTTACTTAGACATTTTTAGAATACATTCTAATTCTAAGAGAAAAAATTCTACAACAGAGATTTGACTATTTTCACTATAATAACAGGCGCGGGAGAGAGGAGAGGGAAGAAAAAATATATTGAGGTTTAGAAAGACAAACTCTTCAATATTATTGGTCCACAATAGTCCTTTAAAGGCATCTAACTTCTAGGAAGTTTCCACAGTGACATACTATGTCCTATAAATGCAGATTTATATAAAGCAGGAATTGGCAACCTTTGGCACGTGGGAAATCCGCTGCTGGGCTGGGACAGTTTGTTTACCTGCAGCATCTGCAGGTTCCACCAATTGCAGCTCCCACTGGCCGTGGTTTGCCATTGCAGCCAATAGGGGCTGCAGGAAGCGGTGCAAGCTGAGGGATGTTGCCAGTGGAGTTTTGAAGAGATCAGTTCTAGCCCTACCCTATTTAACATTTTTATACATTATCTGGAAGAAAACATAAAATCATCACTGATTAAGTCTGCATATGACACAAAAATTGGGGCTATGGTAAACAAGGTTCTTGGTGGATTCTTCATCATCAACTAAAATCAAGATTGGCTGTTTTCCTAAAAGATATGCTCTAGTTCAAAAAGGACATAATTCAGGGAAGTCTTATGGCCTGTGTTATATAAATGGTCAGTTTAGATGAACACAGTTGTCCCTTCTGGTGTTAATATCTAAGGATCCATGAGTTCATGACCTACTTAAACATATTATGTTGTGAAAGTACAGAAAGAATACAACATTCTCTAATATAGAAAAGAGAAAACTTACTACATATATTTATCAGTTAATAATAATAATGCATAAAACAACTAAACTTTTATAGTCCTGTAATATTAAACCTAAAAAAGGCTAAGCTTGTTAAGAGCTAATGATACTGTTTTATATTGAAGTTTAACCTTTTTTAAAAGATATCAGTAAACCTTTATAGGTGATAAAAGTTAACTATAACAGCTTTCATCCTTAATTTACTTAGGGGAAGACTGATTTATTATTCCTGAAGTCCTTGTTCATTCTAATACCCTTCATCTGAACACTGCGCCATACATTTTTTTCACCCCTTTAATGATTTTTTAAGATTTTGAGGAGGGATTTTTCTTTTTCGAAGTTTGTTCAGATGTCCACCTCTGACACTGCTGATAGTACCATTCAATTTGATATCCTAGACTCGAAGGAGTGTCGGAAGAAAAGCTAAGAGAACATTTTTTAAAAGCCACTTCAAATATTTTTTTCAAAGGTGCTATATTTTTTCTGTGCTTCCACCAAGTGTTCACAGCATAAGAAAAAACACTTGTGCTTACTTCACAAAAATAGTCTGCTCCTCTTGCTTTCAGAAATTAGTAAGCTGGGCTAGTGGAAACCATTCTTTTTAGCTTTTGTATTTCTCAAAAACTCTTCAAACCATGAGCAAATACATCCAGCCACATATTTACAAAGGGATGATACCCTCTTTTTTAATTATTCCTAGAATCACACAGAGGGTCTTTGCTAATGCTACAGAGCTATATATTGTATTAGGGCCCTCACTTAGAAAAGACCTTGAAATTTATGAAGGTAAATTGTGTCTGTTCTCTCTCTCTTTTGTGACAATAGCAGTTCATATAATTAACTTTATCTGATGATTCCCATTCTGATCCTGCACCTATTGAAGATAATGGTAAAAATTCTGTTGATTTTAATGGAAGCTTGATTAGGTATTTTATGAGTAATACTGTAAGAACTCTGATTTTATGTAAATATGTAAGTTTGTTTTGTAGAATATTTTTGCCCTAAATTGAAAAATATTAACATGTTAGCTAGCATAATAGGATTTAAAATTAGTCCCTAATCTATCTCACATTAAGGTTTACAGTATTCTTTCCATTGACTTCAGTGAGAATTTGATCAGGCTCCTAGAGTTTTTCATATTCTGATAAAATTAGAAATGACCTATTTTCTCAAAATGCAAAACAAATACAAAACCTTTTTAAAAATTGACAGAGTTCACTAACTTATTAACAACATATGGTACATCTGCATTTTGGATCACATCCTCCTAGACTGTGACACCTAAAGAGGGTTTGATAAATTCTGGAACAAGCTTCCATATTTGGATTCTTACCCAAGTGGTAATAAACCATCAGATTTTGGAGGTTTGCCCATGACGGCTTTCAACACATTTGAAGTGGACTTTCATTATCTTCTATAATAGATAAATATTCTTGGTGAAGTAGGATTTTACATATAGGTTGCCATATTATATATTTATACATATATAATATATATTTGTTTTGCATTTTGAGAAATATATATATATGGCTATCGATTAATTGCAGTTAACTCATGCGATTAACTAAAAAATATTAATCACGATCCATTACAGTTTTAATCGCATTGTTAAACAATAGAATACTAATTGAAATTTATTAAATATTTTGGATATTTTCCTCCATTTTCAAATATATTGATTTCAATTACACCACAGAATACAAAGTGTACACTGTTCACTTTATATTATTTTTATTACAAATATTTGCTCTGTAAAAATGATAAAAGAAACAGTATTTTTGAATTCACCTTATACAAGTACTGAAGAACAATCCCTTTATCGTGAAAGTGTAACTTATAAATGGAGATTTTTTGTTACATAACCACTCAAAAATAAAACAATGCAAAACTTGAGAGCCTACAAGTCCACTCAGTCCTACTTCTCATTCAGCCAATTGCTAAGACAAACAAGTTTTTTTATATTTATGGGAGACAATGCTGCCCACTTTTTATTTATAATGTCACCAGAAAGTTAGAAGAGGTGTTCGCATGGGACTTTTGTATCTGGCATTCCAAGATATTTACATGCCAGATATGCTAAACATTCGTATGCCCCTTCATGCCTTGGACACCATGCTTGGACATGCTTCCATGCTGATGACACTCATTAAAAAAATACTGCATTAATTAAATTTGTGACTGAACTCCTTGGGGGAGAATTATATGTCCCCTGCTCAGTTTTACCCACATTCTGCTATATATTTCATGTTATAGTAGTCTCAGATGATGACTCAGCACATGTTCATTTTAAGAATACTTTTGCTGCAGATATGACAAAATGCAAATAAGGTACCAATATGAGATTTCTATAGATAGCTATAGCACTTGACCCACGGTTTAAGAATCTCAAGTGCCTTTGAAAATCTGAGAGGAATGAGGTATGGAGCAAGCTTCCAGAAGTCTTAAAAGAGCAATACTCCAATGTGGAAATTACAGAATGTTAATCACCAAAAAAGAAAATCAACCTTCTGCTGGTGGCATCTCACTATGATAATGAAAATGAACATGCGTCGGTCCACACTGCTTTGGATTGTTATTGAGCAGAACCCATCATCAGTATGGACGCATAGCCTCTGCAGTGATGGTTGAAGCAGGAAGGGACATATGAATCTTTGGCATATCTGACACATAAATATCTTGTAACGCCAGCTACAAGAGTGCCATGAGAACACCTGTTCTGACTTTCAGGTGATATTGTAAATAAGAAGAGGGCAGCATTATCTCCTGCAAATGTAAACACACTTGTTTGTCTGAGCAATTGGCTGAACAAGAAGTAGGACTGAGTGGATTTGTAGGCTCTAAAGTTTTAGATTTGTTTTATTTTTGAATGCAGTTATTTTTTGTACATAATTCTACATCTGTAAGTTCAACTTTCATGATAAACAGATTGTACTACACTACTTGTATGAGGTGAATTGAAAAATACTACTTCTTTTGTTTTTTACAATGCAAATATTTGTAATAAAAATAAATATAAAGTGATCACAGTACACTTTGTTTTCTGTGTTATAATTGAGATCAATATATTTGAAAATGTAGAAAACATCCAAAAATATTTAAATAAATAGTATTATATTATTAACAGTGCGATTTATTGAAATTATTTTTTTTAATCACTTGGCAGCATATATATATTTATTTCTACTTATTATATAAATTCATTAGGCTTCCCCTTACAATGTCTTCCATCTGCCTCTCCTCCCCAACCATCTATTGTATTGCTCCTAAATGACCCATCACTTTGTGATGTTCTTGTCTCTGTTAAGACTTCTTTGGAGTGCAAACCCTTATGCATGTAAATAATTCTATTGTACTGAATGGGATATCATTGTTAGTAAACCTACTCACCTACCCAAGAATTTGTATTGTGATAGCACCCAGAGGCTCCATTATGCTAGCTTCTGTATATACACATAGGAAAAGATAGACGGTGCCTTGAATAGATTATAATCTAAATAAAGATGGACAAAGGATGGAAAAGGAAACAGAGGCAAAGTGATTTGGTCAAGGTCAGGCAGCAGGCCAGTGGTAGTGCCAGGAATAGAACTTAAATATTCCAAGTTCGACTCCAGTGAATACATGAAGTGGGTCTCACAGGCAACCAAGAAAATTATAACATCACCAGTTCTTTTGGGGGGTCACAGAATCACCAGCTCACAGAGAATTTTCATTTATAGTTATGAACCCATAGAAATGAGTTTTCAAAAAAAGAAATAAAAAAAGAAAAGGACCAACTTGCAATGTGCACAAGATGTTACAATACCCAATGCGACAACGAATCACATAACAGGGAAGATTTTTTTTCCTAACCTACGTTTTTGCATATTGACAGAAATAAAGGCAGAGTAAGGAAGCCTTCCCCTATCTTATTTTCCACAATGCATTGGTAAAATCCTGGGCTCTATTGAAGTCAATAGCAAAACTCCCCTTGACTTCAATGGGGCCAGGATTTCATGTCAAGATAGATGTATTTTCTGGAACTTATTTACAGAGCTGCTTATACCAAAGATTCAAAAGTGTACCTAAGGTGAGATTTTCTGAAACATAGAAACATTAACGATAATGAGACAAAGACAGGCTGCCGAAAGAATTCAGGAACATCATAACAGATTGTTTCCATCTGGGAATTATTTTCCCAGCGGTTAAGGAGATAACTCATCATGATATAGCGTTTCCCTGCAGCAGTGAATTGTGCTGTGAATTGTGTCTGTTTTGTTTGACTATTGAGCTAAGATATTTTGTTCAGTTCAATTGTTGGAAAATGAGGTATTTCACAATTGCTATAAAAGAGACTAGTACAAAGTAGCAGTCACACAGATCTGATGGTATATTTCCACAGCTTGCATGGAGTTTATTGGCCTAATGTGCTGGTCGATTGTACCTGCATGTGAGGTTTTAGAGAGTTTTGGCAGGTTCTCTGATCCACAGTGGCAATGCAAAAGGCCTGGACACTTGCTCCATCTTGCCTAGGAATTCCCCTGGCCTGGGGAAAGTGCTCAGTTAAAGTAGATCTGGGATAGCCACCTCCTATGCTGTCCTCTGTCCTGAACCTGGTGTATGTAGAGGAGATGCCAGGGGACATGAAAGGGCAAGATGGGCTTTGGCTGGAGGACTACTGTACACTCTGGCTATTCTCAACTGATGTGCACTCCATTGGGAACCATTATTGGTCATCACAGATTAGAAGAGCCCTTGGAAACTCGAGCTTATGTTAGGGCCAGAGTAAAGCCTGAACTCCAGAGACAGGATGCAGAAAAGAATCATTTCTGCTTTAACTTTAAGATTGCTTTACCGCACATATGCAAAGCTTGAAAGCCTCAATGAAGTGCTTGCCTAAGTATTAAAGCAAAATGAGCTCATTTCTTTCCCCCATATCTGATTTATCATAAAAATTTAAAATGAATTTCCCGGAAAGATTGTTTCTTTTCACTAGTCAATATCAGAAGGTAATGCATTAGAAAACAAACCGAAAATAAGACAATAGGATTGCAATTCATTTACATAGGTAGGTTGAGGTAATCAGAAAAGTCTAAATACAGTTTCTTCGTCTAAAAAAAACCAATCAGCATTTTTATTTATTTAAGACAACTGGCTTCAAATATGTATGCTTTTCTTTATGCAATAAAACTGTCAGCTGTATTTTGTACTTGTGTAATCTCAATTCTTCTCTCTTTACAGAAATTTACAGTGCTGTTTATTTTTTCCTGAAAGATGGATGCTTTTCAATGGGAGTAATGTAAGGACAAATCAATGAGACAAATGTGAGCATTGAATCATCAGGGGTTTCAAACTGCCTAAAGATATATTAAAGCACAATAAATTATTTTATAAGATATCCATTCTGCCAAATATCTGCCAACATATACTGGATAATGGCAAATTATAAAAACCAATTTGGTAGCTCTTACTCAGGACTTCAATAACAAAGCCAGATTTAACAGGTTCAGTTCAGTTTTAGTGCAATTCATAATAGACATCATACAAAGTCCTGATAATCACTTAAAAAAGAAGATTCATTTTCTTAAAAAGAGAATTATTATAACTCTTTGTAAAGTCAATACCATGGCATTATTCCTGGGTTATTAATGCAAGCTTCTCTTTTTTTATAACCTGTAAATTCATATGAGAGTATTTTCTAGGAACAATACTTATAAGGTTTACTTCTAGTTAGTAATTTACACTATTTACAAGTGCATCCACCATAGCTAAATATCCACATATACACATGAGTAACTGCCCACATGAGGTGACATTCATCGTGTTACAGAGAACCAGAACAAAGTCTATGCATCATTTAAGTCCCACTTAAGATCTCAGTATAGGGCAATTTTTTCCAACTGACTGAGGCAGAAATTTTCAAAAGAAACATTAAGAACTATTAGGTTCCTGTCTCCTCTTGAAATTCAGTAGGAGTTGGGTCCTTTGTAGCCCTTTGAAAATACAGGTACCCAGGACTCAAAAATTTGGAAGTGTGAAGAATCAGGGTTTGAAGTTTTCTGCTAGAACCCATCTGCAAATTTCTGTCAGACTATTATTCTTGTATTAAAAAGAAATTAGTAAATTTTAAAGATTTTTTTTCAAGAATATGTTTACAATTGTTTTTGATATAGTGAAATAACATGCCTTGGAATCCTATTTTACAAAGCAATTGAGGATTCAGGAGTTCATAAAATTGAACATCTCAAAATTACAGCAGGAATGGTGCATAAGTTGCAGTATGGTGCACCACATCACTTCTTTCTTATCCTTCAAACCACTTCAAAGTGATTTTCAATATACTGAAGGCATTAGTATGTAAAAAGATATCAATTTGTTCTCCATCAACATGACTTTTGTTATGTGATTTCCACACCCCCCCCACACACATCCATCAGGAAAAATGGTTTGTATAATGATTGTTTATAAGACTGGTGGTCCTAAATTGAAGTTCTACTGTATGATGGGTTTGCAAGAAATTTTACAGAAAAAGAAAAAAAAAAACCCTGACCAAAGATCATTTTATATTAGCATTGTAGAAGAAATATTTCTACTGGAAAAGAGTTGGTTTCTATACAATGGAAAATAAAATGGGAGAGGGAATAAGAGGTGGGAAAATATCAGGTCTCACAGGAAAGTACAGCAGAAAGCAAATCCCACTTTGGTATGTCACATTATTTCTTCCATTAATCACAGTGTAGGACCTAGTCCTACAGGAACATGGGCACGCAAGTATCTTTATTTACATGACTAGATCCACTGAGTTTCACTCTTTGCTCAACACAGTAGGATGCATTTGTCTTCTTCTTAGTTCTAGATTTTATATACTATTACTCCAGTTACCAATTACATAACAGAGCTTTGATTTATTTATTCTGCAAATTAATATGAGTTTTTGAATTCATTTCTTATGTCTTTATTATATTACACATGTCTTTCTTCTTCTTGTGTTGAAGATGTAATTATTTTTCTGAAATATGCCAATATTTCATCTCTCCAGCAGTATGTAAATAGTAAGCATCATCTTTCTTCATTTTCATTGGGATTCAAAGTGAGTACATTTCACAGAATCATAGAAGATTAGGGTTGGAAGAGAAGTCATCTAGTCCAACCCCTGGCTCAAAGCAGGACCAACCTCAGCTAAATCATCCCAGCCATGGCTTTGTCAAGCCGGGCCTTAAAAGCATATAAGGATGGAGATTCCCTAGGTAACCTATTCCAGTGCTTCACCACCCTCCTAGCGAAATAATTTTTCCTAATATCCAGTGTAGACCTCCCACACTGCAACTTGAGACCATTGCTTCTTTTTCTGTCATCTGCCAACACTGAGAACAGCCTAACTCTATCCTATTTGGAACCCACCTTCACGTTGAAGGCTGCTATCAAATCCCACTTCATTCTTCTCTTCTGCAGACTAAATAAGCTCAGTTCCCTCAGCCTTCCCTTATAAGTCATGTGTCCCAGCCCCCTCATAATTTTCTTTGTCCTCTGCTGGACTCTCTCCTATTTGTCCACATCCCTTCTGTAGTGGGGGGACCAAAACTGGATGCAATACTCCACATGTTGCCTTACCAGTGCCAAACAGAGGGGAATAATCACTTTCCTCTATCTGCTGGCAGTGCTCCTACTCATGTAGCCCAATAAGCCGTTAGCCTTCTTGGCCACAAGAGCACACCATTGAATCATATCCAGCTTCTCATCCATTGTAATCTACAGGGTTTTTTTCTGCAGAACTGCCGCAGTAAACAGTTCTGTTGTGCGGAGAAGCCCCACATCTTTCATTCTATATAATGAGTCCAAGGTCTACCCAAGATCCTTTTGTCCTTGGAGGAAAATCTTTGAAGAAAAGACAGCACCATCTGCTCTGTCCACCACAATCTAAAGTCCTAGGTTAAGAGTCCCCAGAGTTCTGAAATATTCGGATAAAGAAAAATTATGTTAAGTAAACACCTACGTTGAGATTCACTCATGTGCAAAGTGCCAGCACAAAAGCCACTGCTTAATTTAAGTTACACTTAGGCAGTCAAAATATGGCTAAAGTGGGACTTAAGCAGTGAATGTACCTTACACTGATCCTCCTAAAAAGAAGTAAATTTAACCCTTAATGGTAGTGTATGTAGTTTAAATATTATAGATCTCAAAGGGGTTAGATAGGTACAAACCACACATGACAAGGATGGGGTAAAGGAAGAATAAGTTAAGAGCCCGACAGACGGTAATTATAGCAAGAATCATCAACAAGGAAAAAAAGGAGAAACTACTTGGTAGTTTTGTGTGGGTTTACATCTAGGCACTATATATATGAAATATAACAATGATAATATTTTGCCCAGCATCATGGCGAGGCCATCATCTTGTATAATGAGCCTTGATGAACAGCTGGAAACACACAGCTTCTTTCACACCACAGAGATTTATTACTATTTAAGATCGCTACAGTGTTATTGGTGGGCATGGTGTTTCATTTTAAAATACAGACAAGGTCTCTGCCTTGGAGAGATTATAATCTCAAGGCCAGGCCCTGCAAACTGTGGAGTGACTTCAGCAAGTTGCTGAACCTCTTTAACTTTCCATTAGCTTTAAAAAATAATTCACAATAAATGATGATTTAATCACATTCATTCCTTATAATTCCCCTGAACTAGTGTGTAGGAGCAGGATTTTTATAATTGTACTATAAGAATTGATGTAAACTTTGATTTCATTCTGCCAGCCACCTTTTCGAATAACAGAAAGGAATGACCATCTGATTCTATGAGATTCTGTTTTCCTTATGCATTGCAATTAGGTCCTATTAGGTCCTTTTAGTTTTAGTTACAAGGTTTAGTTAGGAAGGGGATTTGTATTCTGTCTATGATAAGTAGATTAGAGAAACGTTGAAGGCCTGAAGCCCCAATGTTTGAATTGTTTTAATTATAAGCAAAGCTTGACTTACAATGTCTTTTACTCAATATAAAATGCTGTTTTTTGTATACTTATGAAGGTTCTGTAAAAGACTGTTTGTGTGAATGAGGAATGTATGCATCAGGAAAAGATAAGGTGTGAAGGCCATTGTTAAAGTCAGATGGTCAAGGAAGGAGGAGTGAAGAGAGACTTGGAAACACCAGAAGACAATCAGAAAACATCCACTGTATTTGATACTAAATGTGTTAGCAGCACTGATGACTTTAGAGGTGAGGCAGGCACCCCTGAAGGCGAGACAACAAATAGGAGATAACAATAGGAAGCCCGATAATAACAATGAAATGATAACAGCAGAAAACCCCAAGATTAACACCCCTTAAGGACTAATGATTACAGGATGACATTGCAAAATGAATGGACTCAAATGGGAATTTACAAGTATAAAAATGGGGTGTTTTGCAGGAAACTCTGTGTTCAGTCCTGCAAAGCCTCGGAGCATCGGATTGCGACCGACAGAACCCAGCTCCTCATTCGTGCTCAATCTAACTGGCCATTAGATTGACCTGAGCTACAATAGACTGGTAACTATAAAGACCATCTGCAGGACTTATGTGTGTGTGTGGTGTAATTGAATCCATATGCTAACTGTTGTATTTTCAATAAATGTGGCATATTGCCTTTTTCCCCTGAAAAGATCCCGTGTGCTTTTTATAAGCATAAGTGTGCATCTTATTACATTTAGGTAGCACAGAGCACATTGCTGACAGTTGTATTTCTATATCTGAATTAATTTGATGAATTAGTAAAAGAAATGTAGTAGAATCTGACTCAGTACCCAATAACATAACAAAGCTATACGGGGACCTTCCAGAACTGATAAAAATAGTTCTTTCAATATCCATTGACCTATCTTGTTAGATTAAGGCCTGTCCTGCAAGCAGACTGCATGCAGAATTCCCAGTGCCTTCAATGGGAGATGCAGGGATGAAATACTTACAGGATTTGGCTTTAAAGCTCATCAATCACCATCAATTGTTTGTATTATATTAGTACCTTGGAGCCCAAGGCATGGACCCCTTGTGCTAGGCATTATATGAACATAGAACAAGTTCTACCCCAAAGAACTTACAATCATGTTTGTCATTCAGATTTGTACAGTTCTGCCCATGTAAGTAGATAAAGTTACCACAATGTTTGTTGCAGTTTGAAGATAATTTAATTGGATCTGTAACTGTAAATATGTCAATTGCAGCAACTTTGTTATTATTGTCCATTGTCACCATCACCACCAACAACTATAGTATCTGATGCAACTGCCTTGGAATTCGATGGAAAACTTGTACTCATTTCAATGGGAACTGAATGATGATCAGAGTACAATTCTGATGCTGTTATTTTAATGATCCTCTACTTAACAGTTTAACTGATAAGCCTGATAACAAGTAAATTGCAGCCAAATTCAGCATGCTGTCGGTTGTTCCAGTTAGAAGAAACAGGTGAGAGATCTGATGCAATCTTGCTTCTTTACAAAGATTATACATAAAGTCCTGTTTCTCTGAACACAGTAGGAATCGAACAGCAGAAGACAGTTTCTTTGCTCACTGTTTCAAACCTGTCTTTCCAGCCAGCAATCTATGCCCCAGAAATCTTTTTCTTTGAGCTTTCTCTAAAGGCCACACTACCAGCACATCTGTTACTGTCTGCTTGGCTTTCTGGATGTCTGAGTGTCCCTCCCTCACGCACACACAAAGATAGCTTCACCAATCCAAGCCCTAACTCCTGCATTTGAAACCCTTTGGGCCACAGGGTTCAGCTTCTACTCAAGCTTTTTCATGTGCCTGTGATTTGGATGTTATTGCTATTGTTTCAGTGACTTCTTTACATTTATTCTGAATGCAAGGCAGTGGTTATGACTGAGCATTACAAGGTGTATCCCAATCCATAACATTATTAAAAGCCAGCATATCACACACCTTTCTTCATCACAAGGTTGTTGTAACATTTCATTAAGAAACACAAAGAATTCTGGGGCTTGTATGTATCGAGGCAAACTTCTTTAATAGGCTAAGACAGTCACTAAAAATAATAATAATCATAGAGATAGCACATATTGCATTTGGGGGCAAAGATAGAACCGAAGACTCTACCAAGATATTTTTAAGTACATTATTAGGAAACTAGAGAAGAAATCAAGTTACTCTATAATAGTAATATAATGAAGAAAGATGACATGTAGAATGGCCAGTCACAATGTAATGGAAAGAGGATGATTAACAGCTACAATTATCGTCCCAAGTTAAAAACAAAAAGTCTTTCTCGCCCTCAAAAGATCATTTCAAATCTGGAAATACAGTTTTTACCTTTTTAACAGTGTATGCTAAATAAAGTTGCATTATGCAAAATGTATAAGATCGGCTGATATATCATTTGGAAAGTCGACCATTCTACAGTCTAAGCATTCAGCATAATGGGCTATACTGTGAGCTGGGTGAAATGCCTGCACAGAGAAGCTTCCCCTACACCACCATGCAAGCTACTCAGGAGCAAGTGGGTGCTGCAAACCATTTACTTCCTGTATGGAGCAGAGTGATGTGGAAGTGGGAAGAGAATGGAATGGGTGGAGCTTAAAGTCCACCTATCCCCATCTTCTTGCAGACAAGCACAAGAACAGATTAGCATGCTCCTGGAATAAGTCTAGATTTGCAGACCCTGGGACCCTCACTACAGGCTGTGTGCTAGAGACACAAGCTAATCCACTGCTCCCCTGCCCTTTCAAGTATAGGATTTATTTATTTTTTTTATTTTCAGTTGTCCTGGGTAGAAATTCTTTATTGTACGGTTAATCTGAGGGCTGTGAAATCTCAGTGCCTTTTGCAAGACATATCTTATATATTATTGCAAAATAACAGACTAAGAAGTGCTAATAACTTTACAATTACTGTTTGTCACTGTTACATAAAAATATTTAGGCCTTGTGTTCATTCATAGGGGAACAGGTGGTACCAGTTCTTCATGGCTGGTAGAAGGAAGAAACTTCCTGCAGCTGCATTGCTTGAAAAACATAAAGAAATAAAATAAACACAAGATCTAGCAGCAAAATTGAGGATGGAGGAAGGGAATCCATACCTCACAGTGAAACTTCGGGCCTAAACCTTCATTCTTCTGTCAGGTAAAACTCCTGCTAAAGTTAAAAGGAATTTTAGTTCTCTAAAAGATTACAGGATCAGTTTTCTTCACTTCTTCCTTACTTAATAGGGGCAAGTTATTTTTATAAATGCCTTTTACAGCCTGTCCTGGAACTCTTTATTCCAGCACCTCAGGGAGACAAGAGGTGACAGGTGGTGTGTGCTGGGGGCACTGGTTGTCAAGATTTGGATTCCTCCATCTCTGTGGCAGTGGGTTGGCAGTAGTCATGTCAGTAAGAAGGAACCAGGTGTTCAGCAACAATCAGAATGGCAATACAGTCAGTTTTGCCAGTAGTCAGTTCTCAAGCATGGCCTCTTCTTCCACGTAGTAGTCCTCTGTTGCAAGCATGAGCTATCTGAATCCTAACTAAGGTCATTAGAAGGTCAACTTGGCCACCAAGGTCAACCTGCCCTTTCATCAAGTACTAAACGAGAAAGTGGGTGAGAAGAGGAAAATAGGGTGGTAACAAATAGTCCCTGTGGATGTTCTGGGACCATCCATGGGTCACACCAAGCTTCATCTCTGTGAATCAGGGATTCTCATTTTGTGAACATTACTCCTCAGTCATAGTTTTTTCCCCAAAAGTAGGAATTTCACATCATGTTACCCTGTCTGAAAGCAGACAGAAAAACAAGCTTGTACTAAATAAAAGTGATAACTGGTGCTAAACAACAATGTATGGTAAAACATGGCAAAATCTAGGCAAAAATATTTTAAAAAGAAATGTTTCCTTTAAAAGTTCAAACAAATGGTAAAACAATTTCTCAAAGATCAGCATTTTTTTTACCATTTTACTTGAGCTCTTGAAGTGAAAGTGCAGAATCCATTTGGATAAAAACTGAAAGAAAGTGAACTGAGTTTTTAAAGAATATTTAATATTTTTAAAGTTAAAGGATGAAGAGACTCACAGATCTTCAGTGTAAAAGACTTTCTATTTATTCTGGCTACTTGAAAGTCAAACATTCCTCTTCTAAAAATGTTCTGATGCTTTTCAATTTTGAGATGAAGGAATTTGGCCTTTTTTTAAAAACGTTTCTTCTCAGCAACAGTCGGGCATATTATAAATCTTAGTTAAAAGATCAAAATTCTCTCTCAAAATGTAAAAATATTAGCTTTCAAACATCACTCTGCTCACTTTCAATTTCAAAATGAGTGAATCACATTTTCACGTGGCTTCTCTCTTCTCTTAGCCTTTTAGAGTAACTGTAAAATATAATTAAGCACAGGGAGTAAGGATCACTATTTCCATTATGAAAAAAATATATATTATTTTAAGTGTGTTCCACATTTCTCACTCTGATTTTGATGAAGAGATCTCCCCTTTGCAGTCTGTTAGTGTTTCGTAAAGTCATCTATTAAAGAACTGGAAGTAAAAATTCTCAAGCTATAAGAATATTAGATAAATGCCTTTATTGTTGCATTACAGTCAATGTTCAAATAAATGAAAGGATATTTGATCAAATATTAAATTACAAAATATGTGATTAGCATATGAGAGAGACCTTTTTATAATAAATTTTCTTTCTCAATGCCAAATGCAGAAACAAAAAGAACCTAGTCTATATGGAAAAGACTATACCAAATATGATACAAATACTTACATAAATATTTACCTTCTTTAGTGTTTGTGGCTCTAGAACTATTACATTGAGCCCTGAGGGAAAGACATATGACCTATAATTTGAATATTCTATTAATTCATAGTGTGATGAAGTGATTCAACAACAAAACTGCCTCCTTCCTCTTATTTTCCTCTCTACACTACAAATCATGATAGCTATTGTAAAAGACACTGGCTGACCTCAAAAACCAGTTGTTTGTGCTGGAATTGCTACTGTAGAAATTCATTTGTTACTCTGATATCTTAGACTGCACATTGTTGGTATTTGCAGTTCTTTTTTTTTCCTATCATTTTGTCTATCCTTGAGGGCTCTCCTTAGGCATGTAGGTTATTGGAAGAAGACAAACTTCTGACTGAAAGTTTCTGGCCACTGATCATGCTCATTAGAGTTAATGGTCAGGAAGGCCCTTGTGTGCCAAAAGCATCACATCCTGTAACAGCTCTTCACAACCAGGATACGGGAGGTCTGACCTAGTGGTCAAAACAGGAGTTGGGAGACAGGCTGTCTCAGATACCAGGAGCTCAGAGTCCAAGACGGGACAGAGGGGAAGCTGGGGTCAGGAGGCAGGCAAGATCAGGTTACCAGCAGATCAGAGGCTGGCAGTAGGAGCAGGTAGTACAAGGGAAGCAGTCCTAATCAGGGAAACCCATTTGTAGGGACACATTCCTGTTCTTGTGCTTGGTTTTAATAGAAGCAGGGAACCAATCAGGACCCCCAGAGTTGTGCCAATCAGATCTCAGGACTGGCAACCTCAGTCAGAGTTGAGCTTCAAGTTCTGGCAACTGTTAGCATGGAATAGTTTACAGGGTAGCAGGTCAGCACTTACTAGCTTCTAAGAACCTTGTAGACAGGTGTTCAAGACCTGTGGTTCATAGCTCCACCATGAAGCATGATTCCTACCATGCTATTATACAGTGAAAATAGACTTCCAGCAGGCTACACAGTGAGATGTTTGCAAAGATCACTCATCATGACAGAAGTGCAATGCCTCTTGGACATCACCAGGAATAGAGCTAGGAGCATACGATGCTAAACAACTAGGTCCCATTAGCTGGGAGTTGTAGCAGAGTCACATCCTCTGTGGATTAGGCACAGAGAGGGATGTATAACATGCATCAAGCAATGGATTACACAAAGATAAGGTTCAATGAAAGGAGCATGCCTAACTAAGGACACACCTCTATGAGCTTTGTAGCTTGCTGACCTGGGAAACAACTTCTCAGAGTATCTTTCCTGTGTATGAGATGAGCACTACTGCCAAAGTTCAATGGACTCTTTGGTGTTAAAGGCTCTAACACAGAGTTTTCTATTCCTGGTTTTCCTTTTCTTCAGCACAGTTTGAAATGTTTTCTCAGTCATCTGAAAGAGGCAATCCCGGTGGGAACGGCTTCTGGTTAAAACGTTAATCTGTTGACTCTGACTGTCAATGTGACTTCTCTGAGATGTTAGGCATTCGTACCTTATTTTCCTCACAGTTCAAAGCACAGCATGTCTGATACAGTCATTTCTTAGGTGTAACTCATTTACAATTCTATGATAGTGACTCTTTCAGAACCCTGCTTCTCATTATTATAGAGTAAAGAGGTGCCAAATAAATCTTTTTAGTGCAGGAAAATTCTTGTACTAATCGCTACTCTGAAAATTATAGAAATTACGGGTCACACGTCATCTGGATTTTCTGCATCCCAAAGTTACCTAGTTCAAGGATAGTCCCTTGGTTATGATTATTTAACTAGGCAATTTGTGTGTGTCTGAAAACATAAATATTATAACATAACATCAACTCCCAATGGTTTTAATACAAGGATAGGGCCCAAACAGTGTCATGCCTGTAGCATGTACTTATCTCTGGCATCAGTGTCTCAATTTCCCCCATTGTTGCCTCTTTGGGGTTTTATTCCTACAGTAAGCCTTGCTCTGTCAGTAGGGCAATTCACCCTCAGCGTCCCTTCTAGTGAAGTAGTTTAGCCTTTCAAACTCTCAAGTCTTCCCTTCTGAAGCCAAATAAAAGTCCAAGCCATACAAAATACTTCCCGTGTCCCCTGGACTTAAGTCTGCACCCTTATTGTTTCAGGGTTCAATAATCTTCTTCCCTCCCAGGGTAAAATAATTTTATGCCTTCTGGATACATCGCTCAACCCAAGCCTTTTTGCCCTCCCTGGATAACCAGCTACTTCCCTTAATAAGTTACCAATTCAGTAATTCTTTCTTCATAAGGGTCTTGGCTCTGGTCTCCCCCTGGTAATGCAGGAATTGACTGGGGGCTTCTTCCCATCCTCACTGGAACACTTGACTTGGAGCCCCTAGGCAAAGACAACAGTAAGATTGGGCCTCCAGCTGACACCTGTACTCCGTTTCCCAGGCCATTTCCTTCCTGTGCTACTCCCTGTCACGGTTCAGAACAAATGCACTTGTAGGTATTCCCGTACTAGGGTACAGAATGTGCACCCATTCTCAGACTTCCAGCCTCCTACCCATCACCTCTCTTTGGTGGAGACACACATTTTTCTCCCTTCTGCCTGGGGTACTTCACTGCTGAACAGTTCCCTGCCTTCAC
This sequence comes from Dermatemys mawii, assembly GCA_007922305.1. Classification (NCBI taxonomy): domain Eukaryota; kingdom Metazoa; phylum Chordata; order Testudines; family Dermatemydidae; genus Dermatemys; species Dermatemys mawii. The sequence continues at coordinate 17,531,639 of ML677372.1, read as the reverse complement.
TGTTTTATTCCCAGAAGAGACAAACTGCCCAAGCCCTCCTGCTTGCTTTCTCTTCAGAGACAGTACAGTGTGATTGTCCACTGTGGTAGATATCACACAGATCATTTTATGCAATCCTATTTTATTTTTAAGGCAAAAGTGCTACAGAGAAAACATATTAAAAACAATAAAAGAAATTACATACATGCTAATAAGCTTACTAGAGATCACCCTAACCCTAACATGAGCCCTGGCAAGAGCAGTCCTTCCTTATCATTTCAAATTCATCAGAGCTTCAGCTCAGAACCAGCATCCAGTCTTAAGTGGCCTCAATAGGCCAGGTTCTTCAAACCATTCCCTAAGGACTAGGGCCCTCCATGGACTGGGGTCCTGTTCACTTGCTGGATCAGGAAGAAGGCCCTGAGTTTCTTTAAAAACCAGGCTATTTATCCAAAAATCCTTTCTAGGGCTTGGTCTACCCTGGGGTGGGCAGGGAGTTTGACCTAAGATATGCAACTTCAGCTACGTGAATAACGTAGCTGAAGTCAGCACATCTTAGGCCGACTTAGCTGCTGTCCTCACGGCGGCAGCGGTCAGCAGCGGGCTCCCCCGTTGATTCCAGCTTGCGCCTTTTGGCGAGCTGGAGTTCCAGAGTCGACAGGAGTGCCTTTGGGGATCAATTTATTATGTCTTGACGAGACACGATAAATCGATCGCCAATAGATTGATCACTACCCCCCATCTGGCGGGTAGTGAAGACATACCCTTTGTCTGTTGGTCCTTGGTGAATCCAGTTTGAACTCCTATGTGCAAACCTCTCCAGGGGGTGACTTTGAAGGAGCTGATAACCAAGGGAATTACATTAGCCTCCCCCTTCTCCTAAAGGAGTGTATACAATTCCACAATAACACATACACAACTGCATTTTTAATACATTGTACCACAAAGGTATTAAATCTAACTCAGTAAAGTTTAACTTAGTTCTATAAAGTCTAGCTTAATTCCACAAGGTTTGTCCAGGATCTTGCATGATATATTGTCGGTTTGTCACACACCCTACTCTGGATTATTCTATATGCTGCATATCTCTAGGCCTCATAAATCCTTTCCCATAGATTCTTCTGTCTGCTTCTCCAGTGGTCTTCATAGACAGCCCCTCCTGTTTCCCACCATTCTGAGAAATAAGCAGTTATATTTGCTTTAAATAGCCTGGCCATCACATGACCCCTGTGTCAAATGATCCAGGAGGAAAATCAGATAGAAGTGAGGTGAAGTGGGAATGCTGAGAGGGAGAACTGATGTTGATGTTTCCTTACTGACCCCACTTACTCTGTGTCAAAACCCTTAAATTAATAATATAATTGTTCAATAAACAGCAGCAACAGTTAGAGGCAGGAAAAATTATCAGGCTTTACAAAGGAAGATGCTTTGATTTAAGGGCTGTTATTTCTGCAGACAGCCTGATGGTGGTATATATCTGAGCAAAGGTCTTTATGAAAAGCTTAGAAATAATAATTATTGTGCATGGTTATACTATTTTCATTTGACCTGGACATGAAAGGGATTGCCACTAGATTTGTAATAGAACACTTGCCATTGTGGTGAACATACCATCTCTTTGCTCACAAACTTAATGTGATTTGCCTTGCAAGTTCACAGTGGAAAGAGAACCTGTTACAAAGTCAGTCGATGATCCAGCAGGAAATGAAGCCATTTGAAAATGGATGAAACAATGGAGCAAATGAAATGGACGAAATTCATAGGATGGGAAGACTGAGTTATTAACTTGCACTAAATACGATTTTTTGACATTTGAGATACCAAGGTCTGACCTGATTTCTCAGTTCAAAAGGAGAGATGGGAGCCTGGGTTGAGAATCAGATAATATGTTCTAGGCATTTTGTTTACTTGAAGAAAGAAAAATGACAACATATTCTGAAAATGAAAAAGTGAGGAGGAGGGGATGACACAGTTATGACTTCCCAATTAAAGTGAAATGACAGTTTGCTATTAATATCCATATGGGTGGGGAGGTAGTTTATTTTATTGTATGGGATCCAAGACTAACCAAGGACAGAAGAGATGTGGGAGACTATTTATTCTGAATATGGAATAACGGAAAAGTAGAGAACAAAGATGCACACTGCACCCTCAAGAGTCCTACCATCAGATACCATATCAATAGAACCTGAATTACAAAATCATGCTACCATTTCTGATGCTTTACACATCCATTGTCCTCACCTTCAAAAAATATGATGGAAAAACAATTCATTGTATATAAAAACACGCTAGTACTGTCGACTATAAATCAACCCCTTACACTTCATTAAAACACAAAAACCCGCTTTGCAGGAATGTGGAATACTTTTACATATCAAAGGTTACCGCTGAAAACAAGGGTTAATTTGTGGCAATCCTGAAACTCCTACCACCCACGTTATACTCCATCACTGTTTGCAACACTGAATTCCACTGGTACTGTGCCATTCTAGAGTTTGTCAAGCAGACAAGCCCTCAAGAATTTTAATGGGAAACATCAGGGACTTCCTGTTCACTTTCTGTCTCTCTCTTCAATTGAGGGAATGGCTAAAAGGATTAAGAATTAAACAACTTAGAACATCAGCTTAGAAAAGAGACAAATAAGATGGAGGTTTATGAAATCATGAATGGTGTGGAGAAAGTCAATAAGGAAGTAAAAAACAATGAGGAGTCCTTGTGGCACCTGAGAGACTAACAAATTTATTTGCAAATAAGTTTTTGTGGACTAGAACCCACTTCATCAGATGCATGAAGTAGAAAATATAGTAGCAGGTATATTTATACATAGTACGTGAAAAGATGGGAGTTGCCTTACCAGGAGTTTTGGGGGGGCGGTGTCAGTCTAACGAGACAATTCAATTAACAGAATACCAAAGGAGGAAAAATGACTTTTGTAGTGATAATGAGGATAGCCCATTTCAAACAGTTGACAAGAAGGTGTGACTAACAATAGGGGAGAATTAGTGTGGTAAAATTAGGTTTGTAATGACTCATCCACTCCCAGTCTTTATTCAGGCCTAATTTGATGGTGTCCAGTTTGCAAATTAATTCCAGTTCTGCAGGGGCACAGAATTCCCCCAGGAGTAAATTCTCTAATAAGACATGTACATACTTAACTTACACTTTCTTCATAAGTGCCCTGCAATTATTCTAGTTTTCTATTAATTCATTACATCCCTATTTCTTCTCACAGTCAGAAGCAAGTCTTCTTATTCATATGCAACAATGATATGTGGAAATATAAGAATGTGCTTAGACAGATAGATGGATAGACAATTTGTTTCTGTTTTTAGCTCATGTGGGAAGACAAGGTTGTTTTCTCTCTGTGACATATGTTCTCTCAGGCATTCAACCACATAGCTGATGTATTGTGGAGAATATATTTTTCTCGATGTAGCATTTTAAGTCATCTCTCTCACTTCAGTGATAGCTGCCAGCACAATGTTAGTGATAATGATGGCAAACGGATCTCTAATGGCAGATGTTTTGGCCACCTTATTGATATGGATCCTGCATTTGACTTGGCTGATAAAGAGCAACTGAGGAGTAGGATAGTTCTACAAATTTTTTTTGCCATGTGCCTGATTGTCACTTTCTAAAGAACTGAAATATTAATGTTATACCCTGCTCTGGAGCCCATCATAGACAGCCAACATAGTACGTGGCCAGCACTCTTTGGAGTTTGTTGCCAACAGGATTACCCAGTAAATGAGACATAGCTGTATATGTTCAAAGGAATAGGCAGAAGAGATGCAGACAAATCCTATTAACAAATAATCGGATTCGTGCTTACACAACCTCCCACTCACCACCTTGAAAATTTACCCCATGCTGTCTGAATTGTCATTCTGCATAAAATCCGATGAATTATAGTCCATTTAAAAATAAGTGCAAGAAACAGAGGAATGATCTGAAGTTTGAATGATGATTCAACAGTCATCAGCTGTGGCTGTCATAAGAAACAAGATTTAATAAATCCATGAAATACAGAGATGACAGAAATACCACAAGTAATGTAAGATCAGCAAAACTGTAACCACAAAGCAACCTTCTTTTCAGGGTTGAATTCCTTTTTTTCTACCTTATTCCAATTAGTGGCTATATGACTGTACAAAAAATGTCCTGAATTCAAATGTGCAAACTAAACACAAATTCCTCAGAATATTTAATCTGTGTTAACTATCTTAATTTCTGTTGTATCACCTGAATTAGAGCAAGCCATCTTTTGTGAATACTATATTCACAACGTGTTTCTATTGGAATTAGCCAGAAAGAGAGCAATTTAAGGAGATGTACCTAAGTCACAATCATTTTGCATCATATTCTACTGTATATTACAGACTAAAGTGGCATATTCAAAACCAGCCAGCTCTATCAGCAGAAATCAAGAAATTATTAAAAGTTCCAGCACAAACCATTGTGGATAATGTTTATGTAAATTACCATAAAGCTAGTGGCAAAAAGTCTGACTTATTAACATCAAGCAAATGACCAGCCTGCAGGGCCCCTAAATATTGAACTGCTGAGTTTAAAGCCGAAACCAGAGATTTTTTTCTTTTGTCTTGGGGCTTGTCATTGTCTTTATGGTTAGGGAAAAAAAAGATGCTGAACAATCAACCTCTTGGAGTGATATCACTGGGAGTTCTGTGCGTAAATAGAAGGTAGTATATGGCCCATGATCAGGCTAGGGACTGTCAAGAATGATGCATTCACAAATACTAAGAGTGATTATAAACCTGGTAACAGTAAATAAACTGTCATGAAGTGAGAGTCTATGAGGTTAATTTCTCACCAATCTCAACAGCTGATAGCTATAAGCTATAAGGAAGGTACTGTGTCTCTAAGTTATGTGTGAAGGTAGGATGGAGGTGGAATGATAAAGTATAATTTGAGATGTGAGCTTCTCGGAAGAATTCTTCAGAGACATCTGGGGAGGAAGGAGGTCCTTTGGAATAAGGGATAACTATCTCATTTAGTTCTTAATGTTCCCTGGTTAAGAAATTATCTCCTTTTCAGAAACAGTATAGTTATGAATCTATGTTTTTGAACTAGCACACAAATATCTGTCCTGACTTTTCATATGTTTCAATAACATTGGGCATATGTGTAGCACAGGCATCCTAGGAAGCATAGCATTGAGACAAGTGACGGAAGTAACTACAATCATAGTACATCACGGTTGTAAGGGACCTCAAGAGGTCATATAATCATAGGTCATCTGCTACCACTGAGAACAGTCTAGATCCATCTTCTTTGGAAACCCCTTTCAGGTAGTTGAAAGCAGCTTTCAAATCCCACCTCATTCTTCTTTTCTGCAGACTAAACAATCCCAGTTCCCTCACCCTTTCCTCGTAAGTCATGTGCTCCAGCCCCCTAATCATTTTTGTTGCCTTCTACTGGACTCTTTCCAATTTATCCACAACCTTCTTGTATTGTGGGGCCCAGACTGGACACAGTACTCCAGGTGAGGCCTCACCAATGCCGAATAAAGGAGAATGATCACGACACTGGTGTCTTACACAATAAAAATACATAATATGTAGCACCAAAAGAATTAATTCATTTCTAGATATGATGTAAACACAGCAAAATGGATAACATGACAATATTTTAGGATTTCTATGCTCCCGCTTGCTAATGGCCATCTCGAATAGCCTTCATTTGGAATTACCAATCAACGTAATGGGAACTTCCCTTGCTATAGTTTCCTCTGATAATTCAATAGTAATTCATAGAATGTTTGTAATCGGTAACTCTGAGAGACTAATTTATGTGGGTCAGGAAAGAGTTGCAGGGCACAAAATGCAAACATTATTCATGAAGGCTCATATTTTGAGTGTGAACAGATTAGATGAATAGAGGAAGAACTTGGACAAACATTCATTATGTTATGAGGAATAAATCCATGTAAAGACTTAAACCAAAGGCTTTCAGATCTGAAATCAGTAGTTCCACTACTAAAGGGAATGGAGTTTTCATTAAATGAATAGCAGTATCACAGACATAATTTTAACATTTATTAATCTATAATTGTTTTGCTTTGTAAAATACTTTTAAATTTTAAGAATGGATTGGGATCCATGTATTGTACTTTAACAAACAAGTGAACAAAAATGACCTGAAGTAAGTTGCATAGAATGAATTCTATTTTGCATTTTGGAAATATCATAAGTTACATTAGCTGTGGTCTTAGTTTATGGTGTCCCCAGAATCATTTGATAGAGATATTGCATGGCAGCCTATTCATTAAGCTGCCCATACACAAAGAGAAATCCAAACAAAGCTCTCATTAGAAAACAGATATAAAGCTACCTGTGAATTCCTTTTCATCTATACTGTAGCCAAGTCAAGCCAGAAGCAAGCATTACACTGTCAGCAGGTAGAGGGATTGATAAGGAGGAGTAAGCCTAGGTATGTATTTGTAGTGCATCCCTTCCAAAGTTCATAGCTGTTTTAGTGCTGGTAGTTTGAAACCAAATGAACACCCACAATTAAAGTAAGAGAATAATCTAATGAGGGCCTGTGCAGTGGTATAACAAAGCATGAAAACAGTTCAGATGGTGAGCATTCTAAGAGGTGAGTATATCTGTGCGCTTTCCAGGCACCATCTTGCTAGCACGTGCCAACCCCATATCTATGCATTCAAAAGAGCAGATGACATGCACAAACAAAGGTATATTTCTGGATGCAAATGGATGCACCCACAAAGGTTGGGCATACATTAGTGCAGAACTGTAATGTTGCTGAAAATTTTGCTCTTTAAAATGGATTTAGTGTCGGACGTAAAGCTTTTCATAGTTATTTTCAATACAGTAACACTTTTTGGTATAATTCTTCCTGCATAAAATTGTTGTGCAGTAAGGAGTACTGTCCTCATGTGGTATTTTCAGTATGATGCGAGTATCTGATTAGGGACCCCAGAAAATGTGTTGTGTGCTGAATATAAACTAGCTCCACTGGACAGGAATAGCAGTGTTTCAGCTCCTCTTGCCTGGATACTTTCTTTGGCCCAGTTGTCAAAGGAATCATGGAATATATTTATACACATATGGGATCTTGTTATATTTAAGATCTTAGCACATTTACAATAAATTTATTAGACCTGGCCACTCTTTGATGAGGGGCTCTGAATCATACTGACCCTGTGTCTGGGTGACATGCTACAAGAGTATGCCTCTTCCGAGTACACATCTCCCCGCTTTAGATTCCCAGCAGACACTCGACTACAATCAGCCTTCAAAACATATGCATCTCTAGATCTCCAAACATCTTCACCATGCTCTTTCCCCGAGGCTTCTTACCACCTCTTTTTCTAGTGGAGATTTGACTCGTATTTCAGACCCCACCAATTACCCAATTCAAAAGGTAGACAACCATCTCCTCCTCCTTCTGCCCTATGTTTTCCTCCTTCAGATATGTAATTACCCTCATTCATTTCAGTTGCAGCAGATGGATAGTATGCATGCTGTCGGATTGGTGAAAAACATTCCTAGACCCTTTAAAACTCTTCTACTTTAAAAAGGAATCTTTATTAAAATTACAGGTGATGGAGAAACACTTGTAACCCTGGATATTCTCCTTCTTCAGTGTATAGTTGTTAATTTTAACGCCAGTCAAAATTTTTCTATGTTCAGTAGAAAACAGGATTTTGATTAAACATTTTTGTTCATGACAAGTGTCTGCTTTCTGTGGGAAATTTCAGTATTTCACTGAACAACTAAAATATTGTAATTCAAAATGCAGTGTAGTACCTCCTGCAAGTTGTAGTTCAGGTGCTTTATCTGCCTGTTCTTTTCCCTGAACCAGACTCTCTTTCTAGACTAAGGCTTGGTCTACACTAGCAGGGCGGGTCACCTAAGATATGCAACTTCAGCTATGTGAATAGCGTAGCTGAAGTCGATGCATCTTAGGTCGACTTACCTGCCGACCTCACGACGACAGTGGTCGACAGCAGGCTCCCCCCGTTGACTCTGCCTTCTGCCTATGGTGAGCTGGAATTCCAGAGTTGACGGGAGTGTCTCTGGGGATCGATTTATCATGTCCTGATGAGACATGATAAATCGATCCCCAATAGATTGATCTCTATCAGTCAATCCAGCCGGTAGTGTAAACAAGGCTTAAGTCTTCCATGATGTACTACAGACAGGGACTATTGATGCCTCCTATCTCTGCAATCATAGAAAAAGCAGTGCATCATGGGACATATAGTCCAGACACAGGAACAAGTCTATAGACGAGAATGGGAATATAAGGAAGCTGAACAACAACTCCAATGAAGCAGCACAGTACTGATTTGAAGTGAGATTTTAAATTTTTTGGGGACAAATCATGTCACTGAAGAATCAAATTTTCCTTCCAAACGTTTCAACAAAAACAATTTTTTTCCCAAAATTTTCCATGAAAACCCCTTATTTTCCAATTAGCTCTAGCTGATATTCCTTGTCTTAAGAAGAGAATCCACAGTGCTCTGGGAAGTAGTGTCAACAAGAGGAGCTATGAATGTAAGACAGTCTGTGCAGGGGGAGGGGGAGGATGTGCCTTGAGAAGTTCTCTTTCTCCTCCCAGTGAGCTGTCAAAGATGGAAGCATATCAAATGGGACCAGCAGATGTACACTGCTAAGTTACACTGTAGAAATCAGCACTAATGTTGTAAGTCTACCTGTATCAGGGAATGAAATGGTGAATGATCTGCAGAGGGAATAAGATGTCTGAGGTACTTGGGAAGGCCAAATGTATCTCTTTTTTTGTGTGCCATATACAAATGGCAGATTTATTATAACTCAGTCTGATTGCTACTTTAGTTTCAAATCTGCTTAGGAAAAGAAGATGAAGAGCTTTTTATATCAAGGTATTCATTCAAAGCAGCCAGAAGCTGTGATAGGCATACAGACAACGCTGAAGGAAACAACTACTACTATGGCTTTGTTTTAAATATGTAGTATCTTAACTTTGGTGCTTTTGTAACCCACACACCTTCTGGGTGTAGTATTCTGTCCCCTCTAGTGGTATTTAGACAATTTAGAGATTACTGAATCTGCTACAGCCTTTGCTAAGTGCCACATGGCTTTTAGCTCATGCAGTAGCAGTTTATATGCTAAGCTCCAAAGCTCCCAGGTTCAATCCTGCCTGCCAACAGAGATGACTGGGGCTAGGGGAGTCTGTTGGTATTACTCTTACAGGGGAGTTTCAGCTCCCAGTCATGCCATTACAAGATGTAGGATGGTTAGCTGAATGAACCATTACACATGGCACCAGAAACTAGAGGTTAAAAAAGCAAGTGCCACTGTGAATAACAGCAAAGGACTATTACTTGCTACATCAGGAAGTGAATCAAGAACATTTACCTGCGTTAATTTTGTTGCATGCACATAACAAGATTATTTTTTATATTAGAAGGTTAGGAGAAATCGGATACAGTGTGTTTTCTGCATTAAAACTATTTCAGGCACCTGAAAATCTGCTCCCTTGTTACAAATGGAAACCAAAATCACAAGTTATTGGAAAGTCACAGCACTTAGTAAAATTTGGGGTGATCCAGACCACCCAGGTTTAGGGTTATGGCCATGATCCCTGTGTAGTGCGTGGTTTCACGGGATTTATGCCTCAGATAATTGTGCAAAAGCTCCAGTTACGTGCATGACACTATTAACTAGGGTGCTTCCTTACTCCTGCACACGGGTGTATTCTATGCAAGGGATACTGGATGGAAGTGGTAGGGAAGGAGGAATTTTTTTTTCCTTATTAGGTACATGGACCAATCAGAATCTAGCCCTCTGTGAGCTGGGTTCTGATACCCTTACTCACACAGAGCAGTATCTCATCCATGGAGATTACAATGAGGTTGATGAGGAGTAAGATGCTATTTGTATTTGTGGAGTAAGATGCTATTCAGTGTGAGTCAGGGTATCAGAATCTGTCCCCAAGTTTTCTGGCTCTCCCTTGTATTTATGTATATCTGTGTCTCTATGTGTATATTAAAGGAGGGTTACACTTTCAAAATGAACGTTGTGGAGTTACAAGCAGTTTTGTTTCCTATCTTGAAGGGTATGTCTACATTTGCAGAGTTTTTGCACTGTAAGTTTCAACAGTGATAGGGCATTGGTGAAAATAAAGCACTGGTTTGTGTACTCACTTCCACAGGTGTCAGAGAGTGTTTACCTTAGCAGCACTTCCATCGCTGATGAAACCAGCGCTCCAGGGCATCTATCTCACAGTGCAGCTCTCTCCATTTTGACAGTGGGTCTTGTGCGAAGAGGTGGGGTGGTGTTGATTGCGGTGCATCCTGGGTCCCACAGCCTCCTCTCCCCAGACACTGATCAGCTCCAGTAGCTCAGCATTGCCCCAGCAGGGGATCCTTTGCTCCATGGAGCAGGCATTGTCACCTGGGCAGATAAGTGAGCACTTGCAAGAAAACAGGAAGGGGAGTTTCAAAGTTCCTGGGGTTTTACAGCGGGGAGGGGTTAATGTCCGTTTACCTGGCATCAGAACAGCAGAGCTGCTGGCCAGAGTGGTCACCTAGGCATTGTGGGATATCCTGCAGAGGCTAAAAGCTGTGTAAACAGGAAGAACATGTCTTCACTCGCACATCACACAAAAACATCACCGGTAAGAGTTGTACACCTTGTGGAGGTGGTTTTCTTTTTGTGGTGAAACTTCTAAGTCATTGGCAAGTGGAGACACTCCTACAGTTTTTGTGCAAAAAAGGACTTTTTGGGGGGTTTTTAAACAGCAAGTGTAGACATGCCCTCCCTAAAAGAATATATTACAGTGCAAACAGTATCTTATTAAATAAAGAATTAACAGTAATTTTAAATAGGAACATGGTTCTGTCATTTTTAATAATAAGGCAGGCCTTATTAATCGAGATGCTGTTTTGACTTTAAACTGCACTGTTTAAAAGGAAAAGTCAACTCTTAAAACTCAGATGGAACAATACATGAATGAACAGAAAATTCCACTCAGTGGAATTGGCTGCCTGTCATTTTCTGAGTAATAGAGGGGGAAAAACAAGTTATGGCAGGATTGATTTATGAATTTCAAATAAGTGGTATTTCAAACCATGTTCAGTTCTTCATCAGTGGGAAACAGGTTGCTTATCACACTCTTAAATGGATGAAAGGAAATATAGGCATATTAATGTCAAATCAGACTTTACAATAGTTGAGAGAGAACTTTTTAAACAGCCTCTAACTAGGGTAAGGGAATGAAATGGATGCTTACTAAATGGGTTTGAATTATTTTTGATCCCTTCCCAGAAGAAATGTATAACCTTCCACAGTCCTACATACATTCTGTCTGCAGTTGCATTAGAGCAACTAAGCAAGATGAAAAACCCAAGCACTGAGCTGAGGAGTGGTGGAAGTAACTTCCCAGGAAGGAGAAGAGCGAATGTAGATGGAATCGCTATAGCTCACACACTTACCTGATTCAGATCTTTTGGGGGAGAAAGAAGGGAAATGACATGTGGGGAGATATAACACGAATCAAGAATTTTTATTTTATTTAAATAAACAAATCAAAACTACCTCTTGTATGTAGTTTGCAAGATCTCTCTTCCCTCCACCCCCCAGCTACAGGCTGTAGAGGTGGAAGAGAGTCGAATGCCATATTTCAACAGAGACAACCTTATGATTGTGGTATAAATAACAGAGAATGGGATTTGTTATGCACACATTAACTTCAGCTGCAATGCTATATAGTTTAATGGTTATTAGCGGTTGAGAAAGAATCTCATGTGTCAATCAGAAATGATTGGACATGCATTTACCAATAGCTGGATGCATGCCCAATGCTGATATCATAACAAAATGCATTAAAGAGAGATTCTATCCATCACATTTCATATTAGAGGTAATATCCCCTTTCTAAATGAACATCACCTTATTACAGTTGTGACCACTAACTCTGCGAAAGTGATTGGTTTGCCTGCCCCTCTACTATTTAAATACTATCTTTAATTGATTTATTTACAAGTTAGTTCTACTTGACTGCAGAATTCTGCTGTAGGCTGGCACTTGCCACATAGGGCTCTCCCCAGATGAACTTCTGTGGTTGTTTTCAAAATTCATTGCCAGGCATAGGCAGTCCCGATAAAGTTCTGGGGACATGGTGTGTCTGCCATAGGTATCTTAAACCCACCCATTGCTATTCCAAGAACAAGCACCTCAGAAACCTTTGAATAACTGAGATAATACTCGTAGCAGATCAAGGAAGTGTGAAATCTGCATTCAGACTGTGAGGAATACATGGGCCTAGGACAGGGGTGGGCAAATCACGGCCCACGGGCCACATGTGGCCCGTCGTCCATTTTAATCCGGCCCGCGAGATGGGGCTGGGGCACGGGGCCACTGGTGTGCAGTGCTGCAGGTCCCCGTGCTCCGTCTGGGGGCGGGCCAAGCGCAGGGAGCCTCAGGGCCTGCCCTTCCTGGCTGGGCCCAGCCTGGTATGCCCCAGCGCTCCCTGGCCGGGGGCTGGGTGGAGCGCTGGGAGCTGCTGGGCCCTGTGCTCCCCGGCCGGGGGCAGCGTGGAGCGCAGGGAGCTGCGGGCTCCGTGCTTGCTGGCTGGGCCCCGTGCTCCCTGGCTGGGGTCCGGGTGGAGCGTGGGGAGCCGCGCAGCCCTGCGCTTGCTGGCTGGGCCCAGAGCGGCTGCCACTGGGCTCTGCGCTCCCCAGCCGGGGGCAGCACGGTGAGCCACGGGCCCCGCGGAGCCCGGTAAAGGAGAGCCCAGCTGAGTAAGGTAAGGAGGGGGCTCCCGGGTGGTGGTGGTTGGGGTGGGAGGATCTTGGGAGGGGGCAGTCAGGGAACAAAGCGGGGGGGTTTAAATGGGGAGTGGGGTCGCCAGAGGTCATGGTTAGGGTCGGGGGATCTTGGGAGGGGACAGTCAGGGAACAAAGAATGGGGGGCTTAGATAGGCGGTGGGGTTCTGGGGGGGCAGAGTGGGGGGTCTCTGGAGGTGGTCAATGAGGGGATAAGGAGCGGGGGAGGGGTTTGAAATGGTCGGGGGTTCTGAGGAGGGGAGTTGGGGTGGGAATTGGGTGGGGGTCAGATAGGGGGCGGGGCCAGTCTGTTTGGGAGGCACCGTCTTCCCTACCCGGCCCTCCACACAATTTTTAACCCCAATGTGGCCCTTGGGCCAAAAAGTTTGCCCACCCCTGGCCTAGGAGAACCAAAGGGTAATTAGGATGAGGCTTTCAAGTTGAGCAGCTGGTATCACCTCAAATCTTGAAAAGTTCCAACCCCACATTTCTTGATGAAAGAAATGTGACTATCAGTTTTATAATTTTTATTAAAACCACTGAACAATCAAGAAAACATATAAAAACTAAGTTACTATTAGACTAAGCTAAGAAAATGCAATACAGTTATCAAACCAACAAGCTAGTGGCATATTGGATTGGAATGTGATCAACAGATTACTCAAATCACTTAATACAACAAGTCCTTATAAATCTTAGGTAGGGATCTAAGGAAGTGGCTTAGAAACCCCAACTGAAGAGCTTCCACCAGGTCAATGAAATCTATAAGTTGAAGCTGGTTAAATATTTTGATACTGAAACCAACCATCTAATATCAGAGCCGCAATTTAAGATCTAATTACAAAGATTCCTCCTTTGATTTAAGTTCTTAGGTGGTGGCCAGCCCTTTCCCCATCTCGTAAGAGCTTATAAATACAGGCCTTTAAAAAACACTCTGATAAATGGAAGTTTGACAGCTTTTACTTTAAGAGTCCTATGAAACTTAAAGCTGTGCCTGTAAATTGTGAACACAGCCTGCACTTTAATGAGTATCTTTGTGAGACTATGTTTTAAGGCAGTTTATGTCAGAGGAATTTTCTTTTTTGGAGCTCTCCCTGGGTGAATTTCACAGGTGTTCATATATACAGCCAAACTTTCAAAGCTTTAACTTAAAGAATAAAAAGCTGGGACATTTTCCAACAGACAATAACAGAAAGAAGGAAAATGGTACTTAATGTAAGAGGGTGTTTGGTAAACTCTTCAGCTCTTGCGTTCTTCTAAACTCACATTGGGTAGGAGGAGGAACTGCAGTCAAGGAGCCAGACAGTGTTCCCAGCACATTGCTTCTCTTTATGGGCTTTCTTTGGGTGCAGGGAAAGACTAGTTACAGACAGGTGTAGCCTATTTATTGATATGGTGACTGCTTCTTCCCAAGGCGATTGATCAGTCTTTGGGATTCTGTAACCTCACTCTTCCCTCAGGTGGCTTGCTGACCTAAAAGTGAGGCTTCTCAGCCTTACCCTTGGTTTTATATATTTGTGAACACCCTTTTGATGGTGGGTCCACTCACTGCTAGCATGACACCTCCTCCTAGTCACTCTGGGGGATAGCTCATGTGGTCAATGGCCTTTCCCACAGCTGCATACCATTCTCTGCCTCTTTCTCTGGGTCTGCAGCCCCTCTCTCGCTTCACGAGTGGTTGCTGCCTCTTTGTGACCCAAAAATATCAAAAATATTTGGCTTAAATATCAAAAATACAAAACACAAGCCCATGTCTGAGGAAGCTAACACCTGCCCTTGGCTAAAAACGCCTTGACGTGACATTGTCACTAGCTTATGGAAAGTTCAGCTCACAATCCTATATAAATAACTCATTGAAAAGACCTAGCAACAACCAGCCACTCAACATTCATCCATCAGCAAAATTAAAAAATAAATTTGAACATCTTATGACCAGATGTCACCATTCTTCTTGCAAGACAAGGCAATTTAGTTATCTTTATATTTAGGAACTAATCCATAAATCAAGCAGCTTATCTTTGAAAGTTCTCAGTGTGATAGAGAAAAGTTACTTAAAAACTTCTGAAGATATAATCCATTTAAATAATTAAATCTTACACAAGGCCCGCATTTTAAAGCATGCTTTCTTTCACAGGCCATAAAGAGGCACATCACATATGGGAAACAAATAGAGGCATTGGACTACATCCTCTGCTAGCCATAGATCAGCCATTGCTTCCAGAGCTCTGAGGAGTGAACGGGGGAAGCATAGCTGTTGCAACACCCTTTTACATAGCGTGGCATTTCCCATCTAGGCCTACTTCATCCAATTTCCTCTTCCCTTTGGGAAGATTATTGCTGCCGTCGTCATCAGCCTCGTGAAATCTCTGTGCTTCTTAAGGGCAGAAGACATGAATGTTCCCAGCCCTCATATACTTCTCCTTGTACCCTGAGCAAGAAACCATTTCTTCCCTACACTTGCAGCATGTGCAGATTCCAAAGTCTGCTGCTTGGTTCTCTTAGCAGAAGGCAGCTGCAACTGCAAAGCAGACATTGTACCAGTCTGGCCATGCATCTCTCCTCCACAGTGCCATAGGATTGCAGCCCCAAACTTCTCTTCAGAGAGTTGTAATCATGCCTAGCTGTGGCAGGTTGGATAGTGGTTTTCTAATATGCATGGGCAATTACACAAATTTCCATGTTATCTAAGCCATATTTTAACCAGGTGTCAGGGGACAAAAGGTTAGTGTACATGTAACCTCCCTCTTTAATAATAAATGTAGTAGCTTTTGTGGCTGTAAGTCAAACGTCTAAAGTTGTTTGGAGCAGTTTCTTAGTATTGTGGGCTAACTTGACTCTGCTTATTAGCACTAACATTCTTGTTGTACACACTGAAACAGTCTCAAAAGGATATAGTTTGCTTACTTACATATACTGGTTAGTTATTTATTGAGCATAATCCTATGCCATGTGGATGTTGAATAATACAGAGAACTTTCAGTATGTATTACTATAGTGGTAAGGCCCAATGGACAGCAACCAGGGCTTGTAACATATTTTCTTCACAGCAGCATGTGTTGCAATAATTTATTCAGCCATTTTGCTTACTTAGTGTCAGAGTTAGGAGCAAACTTTCAATGTGGACTAAAATACTAATGCAAAATTCACTTGATTAGCTCATTCACATGTATCTATGGTACATCTATAATTAGCTACCACTAACCCGAATGTGCCCAGCATGAACATTTTAACATCAAGACATCATTTCACTGTTATATTCCAACTTGTTAAAATGCCATAAGAGGAATGTAACCTGCCAGACTCGCCCACCTGGCAGTGTAATTACAGCTGCCGCATATTCACGGAGTGAAATTCACCCCTGTGCAGAAGACTAGCACAAGGTCTATGCCCAACATAATAGGTCATGAGTGGTATTTAAGGTCTTGAATTTTGCCCATCATCATCAGTTTGTCAGAGGGTAGCCTTGCAGTGTAAAGCTCTTCTCTCTCCTTGAGATTGGCTTAAATGCCTTCAAAATATAGTATCATTTGGAAAAGCATATTATAATCAAAGGGTGAAGAGGCAGAATTCAAAGGTATTTAGAAAAAAGTCTATTTAATAGACAAGCTTTTAGACAGTTGAAATGAATGAGATTTAGTAAAAGCCTGCTATGTAAAGTACAAAGGAATAGTCTGAGTAATGCACTGGAATTGTCAGAGCTCATAGTGTCTGTTGTCTTCTCTACACTCAGATGAGTCCTACTTGGCAACAGGAGAAACACTAGTAAACCAGCAGATTATGGACATCCCCAGAGGTCCAAAACAAGGGGTGGAGCCTCAGGGGGCAATTATGCCCCAGTAGGTTGGTTAAATTGTCAAAAGAGAAAAGCTGGGATGCTATAGTCAGGTGTGTCACAGGGAAGTCTTGTTGTGGGATAAGGAAGGTTGATGGGGACCTGGGAAGAAAAAAGGATGCTTTCTCTTTTTGAAGATTTTGAGAAAATGATTCCGGGGAAGTACATACGCTTGACACCCAGCAACTGTTTAGGGCTGCTATTCTTTGTAGGTGTTATATGTTTCACCCTGATAACATTTGTTACAGAAAATAAAAACATTAAAAAAAATCTTGATCTGAAAATCAAGGACAATCAATGAGCATTTGGCCTCAGGATAAAGTTGGGAGACAGGAACTCCTATACTCCAATCCTGGCATATATTCTATTTGCTGCTACGGGAGAGACACTTAACCTCTTTTCACCACAGCTTTCGTGGTATAATGAGATCATTCCTGTAAATTTGAATTTCCTAAATTCTACAAAATAGCCTACAGAAAAGCATATAGTTATTAAAATGTGATAGAGTTAAAAGTCATGTATCACTGTGATTGTATAATATCATTTCATGTTGGCTGCTCCAAAGAACCATTTTTCTACTAAACTGTTTAACATTTATCTGTCCATTGGTGCTGTCGGTAGCACTAACATATTACTTCAACAATAGTTTTAACCATTTTAAAGGGGTTTTAGTTATTACCTCAGAGACAGAACAAATGAGCTGATTTGCATGCAGCAATTGTGCCAGGACACTGGCCATTTCTAACCCTGACAAACTTGTCACAAATAAATGATCTGTCGAAGAGATCAGAATATCCTACTCTCGAAGAACTAATCAGTGATTTTGTATCAAATTGGCAATTCAGAAATGACACATTATTCACATTGATTTTTCATGTGGTAAGCATGTGTGTCATTAAAAGAGACAATTACAATATGTTACCTTACCATCTATCAATATTATGACTAAAGTTTCAAATCATGAGGCATGATGGCTTTGACCTATAGTGACACTAATTCCTTTTCATTCCCTTTTGATAGTTTATCAAGACGAATATTGACTAAGGGAATTTAAATGAAAGTTAATATTGGAGTGGTGTTTTATTAACTTCAGATATAAGTGGTTTATAATCTGCCAGAATTACCATCCTCTAGATATTTCTTTGGGAATTTCTATTTGGAATACAAACTCTCTGGCTGAGAGAACCTATAGGTTTAAAAGTTTTCAGTAAAACCCATGGATGAGAGTGATGATTTTGAGACATAGGCACTTCAGAAATATGTAACCTCTCTATGCATTTGTTTGTCTTTAATGCATATGTACATAGAGATGAATAATGCTCTAATATGCGAGGAATGTTTTACCAGAAGTCAGAATGGTCAAGATATTCACAAGTATGGACAATTCAATCTATTCATTAATCTAGCTCTGCTGAGACTATTGCTAACATTCGAAACCTCTTGGAAGTGTCAGACAGCCATAATATATTATTTTTTAAAAGCTTAATATGTTTCCTCCTTTCTCTCCCAAATACAGTATATAATTTCCCCTAAATTATACTGTCCCAATACTCAGTACAGACATTCGGTGCTGGCTCAGCGGGCCGTACGTGATTCATCAGGGTAATCTGCTGGTGGGCCAGCAGATAGTTTGTTTAGATTTGCGTAGCTGCCCACAGCTCCCAGTGGCCACAGTTCGCTGTTCCCAGCCAATGGGAGCTGTGGGAAGCAGCGGTCAGCAGTCCCTGCAGCCCATGCCACTGGTCTGATGGGTACAATATTACTCAACATAAGTAAGGGTGCTACCAATCTGGCCCTTACTCATGAATCACATTTTAAACACAGAGGATTAAACATTCTCAGCCCAGAGAAAGAAGCTGGGGCTGTTGTGGCTTTAGGCCACATTTTCTCCCTTCTGATCCTCAAAGCTGGTGAGGCCCTCAGTGTAACTTAGGGCTGGTCTTTCCTACAGGGAGAGATCAACACTGCTGGAATAGACGGGTGGCCCTAGATGCAATAGTGAAGGCCTGTTAAATTGATGGCAGAGCGCTCTCCTGTACTCCAGCTCTCAGAAATGATAGCTTTTCTGTCAAATCCATGCTTATACAGATTATGGTGTAATGTGGCATAACAGTTTTAATTAACCCACATTCATAAGTAATCCTTGCATGAATAAAGTGATGCAAATAACAACTTTTATCTCACAACACACTATTCATGCATTTCTCCCTCCTGTTTATTGCTCATCAGAATACACACACATGCTCCAAGCTTATACCCATTGATGGCTAAAATTCCAGCAGAAGCCTTCCACCGTAGGGTGGACTTAAAACAAAGTTGAATTGTCTACACAGGAAAACACCTTGGCCCTTAATCCTGCAAACACTTATGAATGAGATTTTCATTACACATGTGAGCAATCCCATTAAAAACTCAGTGGAACAACTCACATGAATAAAGTTAAGCAAAGTTAAGTTATGCAAGTTTGCAGAATTGGGACCCCAAAGTCATAAGACCTGAAACTCATCCGGTGTAATTTAGCATACTCTTATTTGTATTATTTCAGAGCTCAGGGTCCTAGGTGGTAACTGGGGCTCCTATGTGCTTGGCACTGTACAAACAAAACAGAAAGACTGTCACTGCCCCTCACCCCAGCTTACAGCATAGCTCCATTGAAGCCGGTGGTGTTCTGCAAATTTATACTAGCTAAAGAATGGGCCATAAAGCTGAACATGTGCTAGTCTTTGCATGATCAGAACTTTACATTAAATTCATTTAAACAATCAGGTATACCTGCTGTGTTTATGGATATATATATATATATATATATATATGAAGTGGTAGGAATACTCATTATCACAGTCTTTGTAATAAAAATACAGTGATTTCCATCTGATGTTGATGAAACATTGTGCACATGTATGATTTTTGGTATGAAATAGAGAATCTGCTCTCTCCTTTACCCTTTTAATTATTATTTTTTCTTTCTACAACATTCATCTGATGAAGTGGGTCTTAGCCCATGAAAGCTTATGATCCCTAAGATCTGTTAGTCCGGGGGTTCTCAAACCGGGGGGCGCGATCCCCCGAGGGGTCACCGTCCCCTTCTCGGGGGGTCACGAGCTGCTACCGCCGCTGAAAAGCCGCCGAATGAATTACTTCCTCATTCAGCGGCTTTTTGGTGGACATAGCGAGCACTCCCAAAGTGATTACTTTCGCTTTCAGCACACACTCGGGAGCGCTCGGCATGTCCGCAGAAAAGCCGCCGAATGAGGAACTAATTCATTTGGCGGACATACAAGGGTCCACGGAGCTCCGGGAAAAAGGCAAAATGGGTCACAGCGGCGGCAAGTTTGAGAACCGCCGTGTTAGTCTATAAGGTGCTACAAGACTCTGTCGCTTTTGCTCTCCCAAATGATCCTCACTGTTTTGTTACTGTGTTCTTGGAACAATGTGAACTCCTGGTGGCCAAAACAACATCTGCAAATTCTTCCCAGTCTTAATGGAGCCGTGTCAAGTACTGACTTAATGGTGGTAATATATTTAGTCCCTAAACATGTCTTACAGTGTTTGTCTTATACTCCAGTAACTCTCTGCATTTTCAAACATATCTTTTTTT
>ML677372.1:17440891-17511424 GCA_007922305.1 Dermatemys mawii | reverse complement strand
ATATGACTGATCAAAGGAATATGCCATAAAGTTTAGGCTGTTGTTGGGAATGCAAGGTGGGAAACTGAGTCACAAGTTCACTCTATTTAGGTTTAATAAATTTTTCTTTAATTTATAAAATTTCACTTATAGTGTCTGGTATAAACAGATGATAAACAGATAAAATTGAATAGGTTGGGGCTTAAGTTTCTGAATTTTGGAGTTTTGGGAAGTTTTCCTGTACTTTAAGATGGTCATCGCCACCTCTGATCCCTGGGCTGATCTTTCAGTTTCTGGCTTAGTATTTCTCCAATTTGGGCCCTATTCACTTGGCTTCCCATACATCTCCAGCTTGTGTACTCATTAGCTCCCTCCAGTCACCATTATGCATTGTGTTCTGCATAACCCACACAAGACTTTTTTGCAAACTTCAGTTTACACAACTTTTGTTGTTTATACAATTTTAAGATCATTCTGTTTTTCATGTCACCCTGTCCTGAGTTTTCATTAATAAAAAGAGACTTTTTTCATTACAGCTTTGTACATGGTACTGATTAGCTTTCCCTTTTACCTAAAGCCTTCCAGTGCAGTGTATTACCTTTGCCCTGTCAGCATTAGCATTATTTAAACAAATCGATGTAAGAAGAGAACTGGCAAAACACTCATGCCAGCAAATTGGGCTGAGACCTTGGCATAAGTTACCTTGTCTAAACTCATTCACAATTCATAATTGGAAAGTATTAAAGCATAACAAAGTTCTTAATCTTACCATTTAGCTATTCTTCATTTTTATAGTTCAACATCATAGATCAGCATATGTGTTTTGTTATAATATCTATAGGGGATGTGGGGGGGTTAGAAAGTGCCATACCCTCAAAATGTCAGTATTTATCTTCTTTAAATGTGGGTTTTCAGGGATTTTTCCACTCAAAGGCCACCATTACATTTGTGAATCATTACAAAAACACATTATCGGTGATTTTGCTCATTACACTGAGGGATTTCTTTCTATTTTAAGGCCTTAATAATTAATTGTTCCCCACAATGTTGTTACTTTACTATTAATTCTATAACATTCGTAGAGATACCATTTTTCTCACCAATATATATGCTAAACAGAGCTAACTAATTTAAGCCAGTCATAAATCAAAATAATATTTTGCCCTGTTTGAACACGGCTTTGCAAAACAAAAACCAAACAATCAACCCACCCCAACCCTTAAAAGCATCTCATATACTCATGGTAGAGCTAATAGTGCCATAAAATAATTCTTTATTTCATCATGTACAATAACATCACTGAGAACTGCAACATATATAGTGGATTTCCTCTCAGTACTGAGAGCGTGATATATTTAAGCCATCTTTAGTCAACAGCTCCCTCTTTAGTCCTGCTGCAGAGCTCATCATTACTGTGTCTTGGCAATTAAAGTTGGCTGTTTTGTATAAATGGAGGCGAACAAGTTCATTAGCCTGTGCACAGAAATTTGGTGTAGAATAGTTAATATACTGAAAAGTTTGAGCTTGGTAACAAACTGCATTTCGAGCCTCAGAAGCTTTGTATTGTTGCAGGGAATCTTTCCAGAATATAATTCCCTGAGCTATAGACTAGAAATTGATTATGTGATGCAAGTGGAATAATTCAAGTTGGTGGAAACACAGAGGACAGAGGGGACTAATGTACCATATAACAAATACAACATCCAATAAATAAAAAAATGGCAAAACACTTTTTTGTACAATGCACTGGTACTATATAGTAAATGCAAAAAAATAGCCGTATATAAAAAAATGCAGAATGTTACAGTCATAACGAGAAAAATATAAGGGAATTTAGCATTAATAATGGGGATTTAACTCATTCTATCAAATCCTGCTAACATTACTCACAGAGGACTAGCACCTTCGCAGTCAATGAATAAGAGAAAACCAGGACTGAATTGTGTAGCTCCATATACTCCACAATATCCCAGTACATTCTGGGGAATAACAGACCTAATTCTGGTTTTCCTTGCTCTCACTTATTACAGGGTAGGGCCCTATTGTACTAACATAGAACAAAAAGACAGTCCCCATCCCAGAGAGTTTACAATCTAAGTATAATACAGACTGACAGAGGAGTTCAAGGAAACAATGAGACAATATTGGTCAGCATGATAGGCAGTGGTTTCAGCACTCCAGCAGTCTAGCGGTTGTCAAGTTTTTTGTAGGCGTCACAGCAAAGGAGAATTTTCAAGAATGATAGTGAGTTAGTTTTGCAGATGGCTAAGGGAGCAGCATGGGAGAAAAAGCATGAAAGTCATCTTTCTAAATAAGCAAGTGGCTTAGCTTCTCTGGCTGATCAGAAGCAGCAGCTGAATAGTGAATGGGAAATGGCGTAGGGCGGGGGTTGGCAGAAGGGATAGACCATAAAGGGCCTTGAAGGCAAAGACAAATAATTTTGTTTTATGCAATAGAGAAGGTAGAATCAGTGGAGAGATGCAAAGAGAGGGGTGACTTGATCAAAGCAACAGGTGAGGAAAATGATCTTTGCCTTTTACCAAGTTAGACTAGACTCTAAACATTTTGTGGTGGTCTCAAAGCTTGGACAATTCTCTCATTCCCCTCCAGTTCCCCAAATCTTGGCTTCCCTGTCATATTAGCTAACACAACCTTCCGTGTCTGACTCATGTTACTCTGCAATCAGCTGGAGAAGTCCCCCAAGACCATGCTCAATCCCTCTGTTTCTGTGCTTGGTGCAGGAACATGAATGAGTAGGAGACACAAAAACCAGAGGTGTTCATGATCTTTGCACTCTCTATAAGCTAGGGTGACCAGATGTCCTGATTTTATAGGGTCTTTTTCTTATATAGGCTCTTATTACTCCTCACCCCCGTCCCAATTTTTCACACTTGCTGCCTGGTCACACTACCATAAGCACAGGACCCACTGTAAGTTAGAGCAGCTGTAGTTATTGTTGTCTTTCCCATAGTCCTGGATGGGTTCTGGGAAGTACGGAAAATTAGGAGTACAGTGTGCACTGACTGGGGTCCCTCCCCGCTCCTGGGTCATACCTACCACTCCAGGAACATCCCATCCACCAAGGGCTAAGAGCAGGGCTGGTGCAGAACCTTCAACCTACTCAATACTGGACAGGAATTCTCAGGAGTCTATTTTTGCCCACTTTATATTGCTAGTACAGTATAAAGAGCCTGTTGCGGAACTAAAATTTAGGCCCTGTACATGGAACAGTCTACTCAATAGTTTTCATGCTTATACTGATGTCAGATGGAAGGATGGATGGAGACCATGACATGAAGCCTTCAGGATGTGTGTACAGATGTCTGTATAATGTAACCAGAGCAGAGGAATAAACCTCAGAGATAAGTAGCCCACTCCCTCCCAAAGCAGGAACAAAACACCCCTTTAACCTCAAAAGATAATAGATATCAAAGAATACCAAATGCCCACGAGACAATTTGGCAGCACTGATGTGTTAAAACCTGCTTTAATACTTCTAACTTAATTCAGTGACAGGTATTAAAACAGAATAAGAGCAATTCTTTGTTAATAATGAAGAGAAAATTCACTTTCTGCTGCTCTAAATAGCCCCTCTCTTTCTATTTTTCAAATTAACCTTTAAATACCAGGAGCACTTGACTCTTATTAAGAGAGTTTAAACAAAGCTAATTAATGCACTAACATGGTCTGCGTATTAACATGAAACATTCAGAGAAGGTGCTAAATGCTCCAGATGTGCTAAAGCCATCCAAACTAATTCAGATAATTCATGAACTGGGAACCTGCCGGTATCTATCTGCATCATGGTTATTTGGCGGTACTTTGTACCTGCTTCTAAGCTGCAAGAAAGTAACAACAAATTGAACAGGAAGTCCTGTATGTCATTAGCTTGTGGGGTTTTTGGATGAAGAAATCCTGTCCTATGTATTTACAGGCACAATGTGTCCATGGCGACCAGTGTCAACCTGCCTAAGCTACCCAATGGGAGATGCCCATGAGAAGGACATGTCTTAAGGCCAACCCTGTGGATGGAGCCAGGTGCTTAAGTAGCTGGGGAAGAGAGGTGCTCCTCTGCTTCGCTTGCATGTGGGACCCAATCCACTGTGAGCGCTTTGGGGAAGGAGGACGTCCATTAGAACCTTTATAATGATTCTCACTCTCTCTGGCCCAATTAGCACTAGTCAGTTATTCACTGAAGGGGAACAATTTAAATAGGAGAGACTGAGGGAGGCCCACAGTGGAATATCCTATAGCCCAGTGGTTACTGCACTCACCTGTGAAGTGGCAGGTCCCTGTTCAAATCCCTTTTCCTCAGCAGGCAGAGGGTGGACTTAAATAGAGGGGCTCCCATAACCCAAGTGAGTACCTAAACCACAGGGATACAGGTTATAAGGTGGGGTAAGGGCCTCCTCTGTCTGTCTGGTGTGGAGATAAGCGGTCTCTGAGCACACCTACTGGCTTGGCTCACACATGCAAGTTTGGTGGAGAAACACCTGTCTTCCTCCAGTTTGTGGATCGCTCTGGGTCTAAAGGAAAGTAGTGAGAGGGATGGGAAGATAAGTGTCTAGAAGCCTGTGCAGAGAAAAGGAACGTGGGTACCGAAGGAACTTTTACTTTGAAACAAGTAGGTGCTAGGTGAGTTTAGGCACCTACGGGGTTATGCAGCAGCCAAGCAGTAGTTTTGTGGATCGCAGTAGTGCCCAAACACATGTGGCCCAAATCTGAGGGTTAGGTGCCTAAATATCTTTGTGGATCCAGGTCTTAGATTCTATGTGAATAGTTCTCCAGTAGATCTGATTCAAACCTTGCTAGCCTTTTACAAGTGCCTTTTAGCACTAATTATTAACTCTTACTAGGACTGTCTGTTATAGGCCAGGATATATGTAGATCCTCTGTAATAGGGGAACACAGGTTGTATTTATGTTTATAGCTTTAGCTTTTTGTCTGTTTAGTGCTACAAGGATTGAGTTGTAGAAGCAAATCAACAAACAAAAAAACGATAAAAGAACAATCTTAGACAATCTTTTCACAGTTTTCCATTCCCAGAATGTTCAAAGTACTGCAAGTAGCCTAGAGCTTTCAGCATGCCAAATTACTATCTAAGCAAAACCGAAACAAAACAACCAAACCAAAAAACCCACAAATATCAATATTATGCCATTTAGGTTTAATTCAGTTTGCCGTGAATCCTCCCACTCAGATTCCATAGGAGCTCCAACATGTAGCCCTGGTGCATGAGGACAGCAGCCCATACAGATTATTATTCAGTCTCAAAGTTAAAAAGCTAAGTGAGCATCTAATGTGTCTCAATCTATATCCAGCAGCCAAAATAAAGAGCTACCTTCAGCTTTGCTCCAATTAAATCCTGTCTCTTTTATAGCAGTCTGAGAGCATCATATTTATTTATTTGGATTTTTTCAAACCATATAAAAGAGCATCCACCCCACACTTTGGGGCTGGGTCCCCTTGCAAATCTTTTAAATAAACAAACATGCCTTAATTCTTCCAGCTCAAATCCAAACTATACATAAATAATACAAATCAATTGACCTTTCCCCTCTTCCTCTGGTGCCTCAGAACCAGTAGCAGTCACACCCAACACCCATCTCCTTATGGCCAAAGATTCAATGCTATACTTAGATTCACCCATGTGTTGGAACTGCATTAAACTGTCCCCTAGTACAGAGATATCTTCTCCTGGCCTTCAGATGGCACAGCGGCTCCTATACTACCACCTTCCTTATGGTATTTATAAGGGATTTGGTCAGTGAAAAGGGGACATGACCAGAGCGTCCCATAAACTCTGGCTGCCAAAGTCCTTGTTGGGGCTGTTGTGGACTTAGAGAAGCTTTCACACTATTTACCTTACACTGGGGAACTGGACCGCTATGTAGTGGTCACTCCCAAGTTGCCCTGTATAGTTGAGGATAAGCACCTTACTCTTTTAAACACTAGACTCCTATTTCCAAAGCAGTCCATAGTCCACTGTCATTCATGGAAGCAGGATTTAGTTCAGCCATCTTGACTTGCAGGAGGCATGAATGCCTTGCTACATTGTTTTCCAATGACAGGCAACTCCTCCACCTGGAACATTGATTTTGTTTTATTTGCTTAGGAAAGAAGATCATGGTTTGTACTCAGATGTGCTTTACCTATTATAAGTGTGAAAGCACCAGTGTGGTAGGAACAGCTCCACTGATGTGCTTCTATGGTTATTTTAAAACCAAACCTAGAGGTTTCAAACAGCACAGAAAGGTAAATCACATTGGTAG
The DNA here is from genome assembly GCA_007922305.1 of Dermatemys mawii. Classification (NCBI taxonomy): domain Eukaryota; kingdom Metazoa; phylum Chordata; order Testudines; family Dermatemydidae; genus Dermatemys; species Dermatemys mawii. The sequence goes on along the minus strand of ML677372.1, from coordinate 17,505,173 downwards.
CACTTTAAATAGGTGTTTCAGATTGGTATTTAATTTGCAGTTAAAAAGCATTTATTACTAGTTAATGAATCCATTGATTGCTTAAGGAGCATTTAATGAGATTTATTACCTTATAAAAGGGAAAGTTAGCAGCTAAATAACGGAGAATGTAATTATCAGTACAAGTGTCATTATGGTTGTATTAACTCTAGAGATGGCCCAAAGATACAAGTGCGTGTTGCGAAGCCTGTTTGTGTGCGCCCACTTTCTGGGATCTTCTTAAATCAAGGCATGAGGGAGGGGTGGCGAGGTCAAACCTGAGGGCTATTGCAACCCAGTGCAGGAGGTCACAACACCACTCACTCAGATTTGGCCTGCTGCTCTCCCCCCGTCATAATGGTGGGACTGGGGAAAGACCAAATTTGAGTGGCATGTGGGGGTGGCACACTGAAGTGTTGCCTAGGGCAGTCATTTGCCTTGAGCGGCCCCTGAGGGTCCTGGGAGTGGAAAGGAATCCTGCTTCCACAGCAAATTTGACGCCCTCTCAGCCAAGTGAGCATGCGCGCAAGGGGATCTCCACAGTTGCAGGAGCTCCCTCGTGAAACATTTGCAAAGCCCCCCAACCAGGCCACTCCCTTGTGCAGCACAGCAGCAGCGGTTCTGCTATCAGGGGTTCCTCTTCAGGGGAAGGATTTACCCCTGAGTGGTCACCCATCACTCATGAAGAACTTGCAGTCAAAAAAAATATTCAAGTCTCCCGCAGAAAGGCCTCAATCTCCCAAAGCCCAGGCCCAGAATGCACTTCACTCTGTGTAAAGCATGGGATGGATTTGCAGGAAAGTGGAGAGGGCAGTGACTTCATTGTTTGTTCCAAAGAACTGGTCAGAAATTTGGAGGGAATATCCCCAGGGCATTGTACGTGTATAATATAATAGGGGTGCTGCATGTACAGCTGGCTTCTCTGGTTTACTAAGAGCCCCATCAAAGATGGTACTCCTGGAAATACAGCCATTGGTGTCAGGTATGCTTTTGTGTCTGAGATTACAGGTATGCAGACCTGGGGGCTGCCTGGCATAGTTTTTATTTATTTGTATTGCACTATTTCTTAGGCCCCAGTGTACAAAGCACTGTACAAACACATAATCAGAGAGCTTACAGTCAAGCTAGAAAGGGCAACAGAGACCTGCCCAAGGTCACACAGTGAGCTAATGAGAGAGCCAAGCTTAGGACCCAAGTCCCTGGAGTCTTAGTCCAATGTTCCTATCCTCTGAACCATGTCAACTCATTTTGAATTTAATGCTTCTGGTGGTACAATACACACAGTTTGCTTTGCTTCAATGGGAGCAGAACTACCTCCTTTTACGGAGTGAGTCTTTTAATATCTGCACTCTGTAGCACTTCCTTTTAATGGTACATGCTTTGATGCATCTTAACTTATGTTGCACCTTGTGCTGTAACTACATTTTGCCTTGTGTGGCTACAGTATGTATTGTGAGTAAGTGCCTGCAGATATCTAATACTAATTACACTATTCCCCCACCTTTGCAAGCTAGCCTTCCTATTTTTATTCCTTAGTGAATATTACTTCAAGCTTCATAAGTTCTGTAGACAAACCAGACATCTCAGCATTATCCCATTAGTGAAGCATAACAGCCCCATCACAAAATTAATATTCTCTTGCTACAAACAGGCTGTGAACAATATCCTGTCTGATAGCAGCAAGAATAGCCTTCAGAGAATATAGCCATCAGACTAGGTGTCCCAGAGTGTTACTAGCCGAGGTCAAACCAGCACACCCAAAGAACAAAAGAAACCGGGAGAGTTTGTGTGTACGCACAGTCCAGACCAGGGGGCCAAGGAGATTGCCAAAATTGACTCTAGGCCACCTTTGTGCCCTCAGGATCCTGGACTGTTTGGAGACCAAATGGCCTCGAACATAACTCAGGTAACTGCTCACAACTCAGGGGGCTGCTCTAAGTTACAGAATTCCTGCCTGGGCTGCCAATGGGCGGCTACACAATCCAGAGTTACTCCAGAATCTCCATGCTCTGCTACAGACCTGTCTCCTTCCACCTCATTGCACCCCTTCTGCACCTGTAATGCTCTATACACTGGGGATTGTGTGTCTGTGGGGGGATGGGGGTAGAGGGAGCCAGAAGAGGGCAGCCTAGGGCTGCCTCATGCTGTGTCTGTATCAGTGAGCTTTCCCTTGGTGGCAAAGGTACTTTTGCAGCCCCTTTTTCTGCTGCAGTGGCGTATGAGAACTGTGTCGGGATAAAGAATCACTCCCCCTGTGCGGATAGCCACAAAATTGCCCAGATAGGAAGCTGTAGCTACTGAGATTTCCAGCTTCAGCTAGCTGTGCTTTTCCATAAGAAAACAAATATATAGACAGAAATAAAGGTCACCTTCTTTATACAGCACTGTTTCTAATGTTCAAACTTTCCCTGGATTGTGTACAGTCGTTACCATCAAAATCAACATTCCTGGGCAGCCACCACACAATTGTATCATAGTCACTCACTATTCAAAATACCAGTATTATTTTAGACAACATTGTGTGTTAAAGACCAACCTTTTGCTTGCCACTGGGAACTTTATTACTGTGGACTTTCCTTTCCCCAAACAGCCTCTTCCCACACTGAAGAGCAGGCTGCCCCATACAGGTTTTAAACATCTTCTTACAAGAAAAGGAAGACACTCTAGGAGAGGAGACCGGCTTTTATACCAGCATGAAGTAATTAAATGATTCACTGAGGAAGAAAGAAAGTTTCTGACCTTCAATAAAGAGAAATGAATTCACACTAATTCTTACCAAAGCCATAAGTGTAAGGCCAGCTTGTCAAGAGAACTCTGTTTCCCTTACGGCATCAAAATAAATTTCCAGATTTTCAAAAGAGCTCAGCACACTGGGTACTTAGGGTTATTTTGAAAATCTGGCCATCAGTGTCAAGGTGGGAACTGCTGAATTTCCAGTACTTTTGCAAATAGGACCATTATTTAGTTGTCTAAATGAGGCTGAGCTCTTCCAGAAGATGGCCCCAATTGTGGGTGGTGAGCATTTGAAAACCTAGTCTTCAGTAATTAAAAAATAATAATCAAGTCCTGAGCTTACTGCTTCTTGCACTCTTGTCTGTCCCCATAGCTTCCTAACTATCAAATGACTAGGGCTGGTTGAAAATTTCCCACCAAAACCTCTTTCTGATGGAAAGTTCAGTTTTCAACATCATGAAAGTTTTCATGGCAAGTGCCTACTTTCTTTGAGAATGTTTAATTTTTTCCCCCAGAAAACTAAAAATTAATCAACCAAAAATTGTTTTGGGGGTTTTTATTTGTCAACAAGACAAACTTGCAGTAAAAGTGTTGATGAAGACACATTTTTTTCTGCTGTTCTTCTATAAATTTTCCATGGAAAAAAACTCTGACCAGTTCCATGAGGAACTAAACAAAAATAGAACGAGGTGGAGAATATGCACCAATAATTACCTCAACTCCAGTTTATTATGGGGACTTCACCAGTTCAAGAAAAGGTGTCAGGTGGTAAGAGGTGCTTTTTTCTTGTAAGTGGCCTTTTTTATATTCTTGTTAGAAGTGAGCAGACTTAGTAATCTGGCAGTCCTCCAAAATGCCGGACTCTTCAGTTCACTTATCTGAAGAGAATATTCTCTCCCCCAGCTCTCTTCCCTGTTTCCCAAATCCCTTCAAAGTGCTGAGTTCTGAAGTAGGCACTTCCAGAAATGATTGACACATGCTTCGTGTTAATAACCCTTGAAAAGAACTAAAGGAGCTACTATAAAATAGCTTTTAATATTGCAATAAATTCGCAGAGGTTGAGTACCTTAACTTTTATGGATCCCCATTTTATATTTGCATTATTAATATTCTAATGGTTGCCATTTAAAGGTAAGTGTATGGTTAACTGTATTGTACCTATGCGCAAATGTTGCCTTTATAATAACAGCCTCTGTATATGCTAAAACCTAAATCCAGGACACCTTGAATTTTGAAGTGTATGTGGCTACAGAATAGATACTTTATTGTGCACTTGTTGCTTCTCATTTAGAATTTCTTAGCAACAGCAAATTCTGTTATAGGTTATAATTAGCTTATATACAGTTTGCCTACTGGACATAACTTCAGTCAACATTTAGATACCATTGAGCAGCACCTGTTATTGTTCCTAATTAGCGTGACCATACAGCAAATGTGAAAAATTGGGACAGGGGTTGGGAGTAATAGGAGCCTATATAAGAAAAAGGCCCAAAATCAGGATTGTCCCTATAAAATCGGGACATCTGGTCATGCTATTTCTAATCTCTCAGATTTTTTTTTATTGCAATTACTTGTACTATATCTGACAAGCATTTCATGTTTTCTGTTTTCCTTCCTTGTCTCAGCCTATAGGCTTTTGAGAATAAACTGATAGGGTTGTTTGTGTCTGTGAAATAGCAATAATTCACAGAATAATTTTGCAACAACCTGGTTACATATCAACCACTGCCAATCAATTCTTTAGCATGGGCAAATTCAGAATAGAACAGAAAAATTCAGTCCTTTCTGCATAAAGAAATGTCTCCTTTTCCCCATTCTGCTATGTCATGTCTGTTTTGCATTGGTCACTCTATCCTCTTATACTTTAGTTTGCTTGGCATTATTTAAAGAAAGTCTCCAAGACTCTCCTTGTGCAGGAAGAACCTCAACAATTGTAGCCAAAAAGAAAAATAAATGACTTTTGCTTAGCATGCAGTGTAAAAAAGACTTTTATCAAGATATAGCCTACAAAGAGTGCAGGATGGATTACGATAAGATAGCAAGATACCATTGTTATTTTTCCTTTACAATAATGTGCTAAAACGAAAAACCTGCTTAAATGATTCAGACAAATCTGTGCTATAAGAAGTTTATTTTTTGGAAATCACAGAGACTGGAAAAAAGATGATCCCAGCAAACTTTCCGTACGTAAGCACCCAGAGAAACCTTTTCAAAAAACACTAATTATAGAGCATATAATAGAAGGACAGATGATATTCTGGTAGCAATGCCCTTTGTACAGGATGCAGCAAAATCCAGATTCTGTACTCAGTGTCCAGAACAATGAAGCTGTTTTGTAAATTCAGTTTAACAGATTGGTATAACTGCTGCTCTCCTAGGATCCTGCGCACTGAGAGTCATTAAATCCTGCACACATTCCTCACAGCTCAAGTCCTGGATGACCAAATCGCGATTAGAAGCAAGCCCCCATGACCATTTTTGAAGTTTTAAAGCTTTATTTTCGGTTGCAGAAGCCTATTTGAAACTTCCATGGTTTCAAAAGCAACCAAAGGGATTTGCTTGAGATATTAATTAAAGTGGTTTTCCAAACTTTGGTAAATACCGTTACTGTTCTGTTGTTTTCAGCAGCTGCTTCTGCAAATGCCTGAATAAAGCAATAAAAGAAATAAAGAGGAGTGATCTCACTATCCCAGTGTAGAGTATACACTATGCATCATGTATCTAAGGTAATTTTCTTAAATATGAGAAGTTGATCCTAGTTTCAGTCTTCCTGGTTTACAAAGCTGAAGATTCCTTTTGCTTTTGCTGCATTTGTATCCCTGCCGTGAAAGAAGATTAAAGGCCAGCAGGTGAACTGCTTGGTGCACATGTAATAGCTACCATCTTGGCTGGCACAGACAGAATTGAAACAGGGACCTCCAAACCATGAGATGCTACACCCTGAGCTGAAAAAAACAAAGCTTTCTATCTAGGGGCTGTAACAAACTCAAATCCTTTACAGGTCAAGCATATTGAGGAGCTGAAACATAGACATACACATAACTCCTATCTCTCTCCTTTTTATTGTACAGTTGTGAGTGTCTCAGACTCTGAGGATGTGATAAGTTCCACACTGGCTGACCTTTCTGCCCATGCAGAGTTTCATTGACTCCAACGGGCCTCCATACAATGGCCTGCACAGAGCTCCTTGCAGGATTGGGTCTTTGATGGTACTGCTGGTTATCTGGAATACCCTGTACATCCAACATGAAAGAATGCTTACAATACTAACTACACACACTGTATTTTCACAGGAAGAGGCTATTCTAAATTTGGAACCATGGTGTCTTCCAGAAATGATTTTAATAGCCTAAGATAAACAGCCTACTAGTTAGTATAAAAGCCAGAAAACTGTTGAACGTGGATGTCAACACTTTTTAATGGATTGCCTTTTTTACTGTGTGCTGCATGTTTTTGTCAGGGGAATAGGATAATTATAGAACTGTAACAATAATGAGGTTCTGAATATTCATAGACAATTAAAATATGCCTCTGTGCATTTTAGCAGTACCCAGTGGAAGTGTTACTCATTTTTTAGAAATAACTGGGCTGTAATAATCAAATCTCACAATATTCTGTAAAAATAGGAGGTAAATAGACTCAAAATATTGTGTAGGATATAATACTGCAGGACGTTTATCGGGGGTGGTAGAAAAGTAAAGGCCACATCACTGTATTTCAGTTAAGGACTGCATTTATGTCTCCCTTCTGAAGTGCACTGAATTATGTTGTAGAATAAGAAAGCTTTATATATTTTGAAAAAGTGGGACTTTTCCTACCACCAGTTCTATGACCCTGGATGGTGGATTGCTGGTGTAGGGATATGACTCTTAGTTACACTGAAAGAAGTGCTGCATTCAAATACCAGGTATAGACCACGTGATAGATATGAAAACTAAGTGGTAACTTTACATTTTTTCCAAGTTATTAGGAGGATTCTCCACCACTTGACATCTTTAAATCAACACTAGAGGGTTTTTTTTGAAGCTATGCTCTACCTCGAATTATTAATTATTGGACTTTACACAGAAATAACTGGGTGAAATGGTATGACCTGTGTTATGCAGGTCAGACTATTTAATCACCATGAAACCTCCTTTCCTTAAAATTGGTATGTTCCACACAAGTAGCAGCACTGATTTCCAGTAGCTTGATATTTCAGTCTGACATCATATGAACACACCAAGAAGATTTCTGAAACATTGAATCAGGAAGGACAACTGATGAGAAATGCATTACCAAAGACAAGGGATTGGGAGATGGAAAGTCCATCCCTACATCAAACCAGAAATTGAAACATGCTGTTTAGAGTGACTGCTCCTCCAACCCCTCCTGGTTATTCATCACTCAGCCATGTAGAAATGAACTCTTGGATAGAGGCTATGGAAGTGCTACAGTGGTGATGGTGGGATGCCACGTTTCCTTTGCATAGCCAATTTATTCCTGTGTGCAGAGAACACTCTTCTGTTTCCCACCATGCTGCCTCATGGCTAAATGGTCATACACACTCTTATAACTATGTAGTAACAAGCTGTGGATTTATCATGGAGAACTCTGAAAATCTTTTTCCTGTATTTAAAAAGAAAAAAAACCTTCCTGTGCAGTAGCTTGTGATCATTTTTTGCCCTTATTGCAAGGGAGATTTGCTTGCTTTTAAGTTTTAATCTTATTATGACCTCATTTGAGGTATGAGCAGAATCTTCTGTTTCACCAAATCACAGTCATTTTCACAGCCACCAACAAAATCCACAAACAGCAGGCTGAACGCGGAAAAGCAGGGGCCTTCTTTTGCCATGTAAGTGTCCTAAAAGTAAGGCAGAAGACAAATTGCACAGTGCCTATAAAAGATAAGCAGGGAGTTGTCTCTGAACAGTATTTTTCATGAGGTTGAGGTGTCTCTCTCAGGTACAACGAAGACTTCAATCATTGTATTCTCAACTATTGCTTTGTACACAGGGCTTTTCTATCTGTGTAATCTGCAGCACAAAGAAACTGCAATAAACTCTCATGCTGGCATTTAGATGGCGGTCATTACCTTAGTTTCAAGCACTTTGCAATCTTTAATGTATTTATCCTCACAACACACTGGTGAGGCAGAAAAAGTGTTTTTATTCCATTTTACAGATAGGGAACGGAGGCAAAGGGAGACTGACTGTGATGCCCAAGAACTCTGCTGCAAAGCAGGGAATTGAATGTAGGTCTCCAGAATTTTAGGTCAGTGATCTAACCATGGGACCATCCTTCCTCTCAGAGTATGTCTACACTGTAATTAGACACATGTGGCTGATCTGTGCAAGGAGTGGGTGGGTGAGATTCTGGGGCCTGCATTGTGCAGGAGGTCAGACTAGATGATCATAACGGTCCCTTCTGACCTTAAAGTCTATGAGCTCATGGGGCTTGGTCTGAAGGGCTGTTTAATTGAAGTGTGCACATTTGAGCTCAGGCGGCAGCCTCAGCATTGGTGCCTTCCCCCCGTTGCAGGGTTTAGAGCCAGGACTCCAGCATGAGCCCAAACATCTACACTGTAGTTAAACAGCCCCTTAGCCCAAGCTCCATGACTCTGAGTCAGTGGGTACAGGCCAGTCATGGGGTTTTTAATTGCATGTTGACATACCCTAAGAGAACGTTTGGTCAGGAGACTCATTTTGCTCCTGAAATAAATGAGTGCACCTCCAAATGACTGCAGTGGAAAGTGTGACTGCTTTCTCTGGGGCTGAATTTGGCCCAGTAGGTTCCCCCTTATTTTTCCCTTTTTGTATGCAGTTAAAGATATGATGGCCGTGAAGCTGCAATACAAGAAACGTGAAATATGTTCCCAGTGTATCTAGCTTTCAGTTGAGACAATTTATGTTTTTTCTTCATTCCTTTAGGGCAGGTACATATATTGACTTTGTTGGATTATGGCAGTAAGTTCTCTATGACTATGTATGACAATGACAAATCTTTGCTCTGTGCATAGAGATAGAGACTGTGCTGAGCAAACTCTGCTCTACAGTTCTGCTGTTTGTAGGGATGGGCCTGAATCCCAGCTACTTGTGAACTGTCGGGGCCTGAACTATGGTGCTAGATCTACTTGATGCAAACGTAGCCCATCGCTCGTTATTTGGGATCCAGTTATCAGAAGTGCTGAACACCTTCAGTTCCTATTGACTTCAAGGGGTAATATGAGTGCTGTGTACTTGTGAAAAATCTTAATGTATAAGCTCATCTTAATGTATGAGTAGCCAAGTTCTGCTCTATTCTACCTGTGCAATGCAGTTGACTTAAATGTACATGCATTCCAAGACATCAGGAGTTAGGCTATTTAGCAGAGTTAAGGAATACAACTAAAAGAAAAATAATGTCATTGAAATGCAACTTATTTCAGAAGAATGTGATGTTCCATTTTAATAAGGCAAAAAGCAAAATGAGACATTATATTGGAACATCATCACAGGGTCGTGTTTTCTTTCTTAATTCTTTAATGTTTTTCCCTTGTCTGAAGAAATTAGTAAACTAAGTGATTTTGAGATCATTTCTACACTTATGGGAGGTGAATCGGTACTTTGTGTTTTCTTCTTATACCATGTGCTTTTGTAAAAGATGTATAGCTTCCTTTTAAATAGAAAATACCTTGAATATCTAGAAAGTTTTCTGTGAAAAGATCTCTTAAGGTGCTCCAAATATCAATGAGAGGTTGTTTATTCATTAATAGTAGTGTTACCATGTAAAGCATTTTTTCCCCAGTGCATTTTTCCCTATACTAATTATATCTCTGTATGTGTCTATTGATCCATGGATACTGGTTTATGTTCGCACACAGAAACAAAGTTTATAGAATTTTATATAATGGAAAATCACACTGATATTGATTCCTGTACTTCAGTTTTGGTCGCTAGCATTTTATTCTCATCCTATCCAGCATAAGTGAGACTAAGTCACTGAAATTTTCACAAAATGTTAGGTAACATAACAAAAAAATCTATTAAAAATATTCCCAAACGACAAAAAATATTGAATGGCTTAGCACTGAACTGCAAATACTGTATTAGAAATATACAATCCCTGTTTTTCCTTACCTAAAAATGCCAACCTATAAAGCTTAAGGCGTTTTGACAATCTATGACCAGAAGTCCAGAGATGTTGGAATTTTTGGGTGTGTAGGAAATGCATGGTTGGGCCTTGGGTTTTATTTTCTTCATAGGAAGATTCAGACAGATAGATAAGAGGTAGAGTTTGTCAGAAGTCACATCAGAGGAGGAGAGCATAGGTTTCAGCATAGGCTTCATGTTGAAAGCTGCTGTCAGTGAAGGGAGAGGATGTTGAAAGAGTTTTATATTGAAAGGAAACACTGCTATTTTCAAGGGGGAAAAATCTCATTTTCAACACTGTTTTACAGAGATTCAGTTTCAATTCGCTATCCCATGAAAAGTTGTTTGTTTCATGAATCCTTCACTAAGATATTTTCTGCAAACACACAACCCCATATCTACGCAAATAGTAGAAACAAGAATCTTGAAAAAACAGAAAATACACACACACACACAGAAAGCGAAATTCTTTGCACAGGCAACTCAGGCTTTGTCAATAAGAGGTCTGCACACCTGAGTGCAAAACTGTAGCCCCCATTAGTTCTGTCAAATCTAGGAAAGTTGATGTAGTTTTGACCCACACTCTGTGTGGATTATGCACAATTCTGTTTTAAAGCTAGTTTGAAAAAAAATGATTGTTTTAGGGTGGGGCACAAAAGGAGAAATGTTCATGAAGAAAGCTTCCAATTTTTTAACGTTTCAAAAATTTAGTGAAAAAAAGATTTGGAAGAAAGAATGTGCAACATTCATAATTTTTTGAACTGCTCTGTTCTGTTTCCCTTTGAATATAGAAGTTTGCAAATAAATATATTTCTCATTTGTACTTAAGAACAATCTTGAGCTTTCCTCTAAGGAACCTCCAGCTTGTGATCAGTCTGGCCTTTTAACAGTTGAATTAAATGCTTTCTTTCTTACAAGTCAACTCATCTTGTGAGAGAAGTGAACACAAGGAGAAGTCTGCACATAAAATTGGGAAAATAATTGTGCTGCTGTGAAAGATGCCACTAGAAAGTCACAGAACTCTACAGTAATATTCTCAAGCACTTCAAATACTTCAGCAGGATTTGAGAAATTGAAATTTATGCGATAGGTGCCAAAATGGAAGTGGAAATGTACTACACATGTTTCAAAATAAGAAGCTATACCTAGGAAGTTCCTTAGCAATTATAGAAAGATGATCCCCTGCTTATGCCACTAAATGGGAATTCAGGAGATCTAGGTTCAATTCCCAGTGCTACAAAATTCTTGTGTGACCTAAAATCACTTAATATCTCTGACTCAGCTCCTATTTTTACAACGAGGATAAAATTTCTGTGGTTTTCAGAGCTGCCTAGAATAAATTCATTAATGTTGATGAGGTGCAAAGATAATTCAGTGGTCAGCGTTGCAAGAAGTGTTTGTAGATACACAAAAATATTATTAGTCATAGCTCTTATATTGAACTTTAAGTCAGTAAAGCTCAAAGCACTTTACAAAGGAAGTCAATATCATTATTTCCATTTTACAGATGGAAAAACCGACATGGCGGTAAATTGACTTGGCCAAGATCACCTGGTAAGCCAGTGGCAGAGCTAAGAATGGAACCCAGGTATTTTGAGTCCTAGTGCAAGGGTCTAACATCTAAGCCACCTAGAAACTACACTCAAGGTTCAGCATGCCATACAGGCATGCTGCAAAAAGTCATAACAAAAGAAAATATTTGCTTGCAAGAGCATACAACCTAAGATAAGCTGAGAGCTGTCAGTAGGACACAATAAATAGATAGGAAAGCCGAAGATAATCAAACAGATGTAGTCAGTAATGTTTCATTAGCAGATGTGCAGTTTTCACCGGACCTCTCCAGTGTCAGTGTGATAACTAGCGCTTTCTGGATTAAAATAGCATTGCAAACATCTGACAATATTGTGAGATGCCGGCTAAACAAGAAAAATATAGAATTGGTAACATATCAAGGAATTTCACAAGCTTCCAAAGAGGAAACATGGGTTGCTACAGTTCTTGTTGAGCCAGACACAAAGCATAGCCATATGTACAGGAAGGCTTTAGTTTAGTTAGGAAAGGAATGCTCAGAAAACAAACATGTAACTAAGAGATTTCTTTCTTCCTGCACCCACCATTCTCTTTTGAGGGAACATATATAATAGATGTTAAGGGAATTTATGATGCAAAAATGTGCGAACACAATATAAAAGAACTGGTGATTATATCTCACTACATGCAATTTTTAGTTAAAATATTTTTGAAAACATTAACCAAACCCAAGTACCGCTAAACCTAACATTCTTTCCTAAAAGAACTGCCACCATCACTTCACAAACGTTTGGGAAGTCATTTCGTAGCACACCTTTTTGCCTGGTGCAAATCTGAAATCAGCTGCATAGTCAATCTTTCCCATTTCACTTTTAACTTGGTCCTTGATGCCAGGGCAAGATAGTTTTGAAGAAACTCATTTTGTCAGCAAAAATGGTAACTTCCTCTAAGAAAAGAATCTCACAGCTTATACTTATCACCTCACCAGGGACTAATTTCTTTAATATATTATAATACATTTTTACATACCGCAATATTACATTGTTCTTTGATGTCCCAGCGTGTAGCAAATGATTATAGCTTCATTGCAGCTGTTTGCAAGATTATGAGTGATAAGGTAAGCCTTGCTTTCATGCTTCTTTTGTTTCTACTTCACAGTCCTTATAAATAATTCATGGAGCAAAATTACTGTCCCAGAAAAATACGGTATGTTTCATCAGTCCTTTCACACTTTATTGATGAGTGCGTATCATTTTTTAATGTGCAACATCACTGGAGTTTCGACTGTTAGTGGGTTTCTTTCTATGTTCCACAGAAAATCTTCAGCAGTGGCATCGAGATGGCTAGGATGCTCCGCCTAAGACAGAAGACCGGTAGAGCTGCTGCAGGTGTGCTGCTAAAGAGGGAAGAGTGTCAGAGCTGCCGCAGACGCACCACCGAAGGCCACCTGAGTGCTGCCCTGATAGCGCCCGGAACGCTGCCCCCTGCTGTTTGCCGCCCCAGGCACTTGCTTGCTCGGCTGGTGCTTGGAGCCGGCCCTGTTTAAGATCCACTCTAGTTTTCCTCTTCACCACAAGGACTTTTCAGTTACTAGAAGAGATGAAAAGGGAAAGATACAGAAGAAGATACTGTTTAAGCAACAAAGAGTCCTGTGGTACCTTATAGACTAACAAACTTCTAGTCTGTAAGGTGCCACAGGAGTCTTTGTAGCTTTTGCAGGTCCAGACTAACACAGCTACCCCTCTGATTCTTGATACTATTTAAAACAATTATAAGAGCTAGATCCTTAGCTGGTATAAACCTGCATAGCTTCATTCTTCTCAACAGCACTGTGCTGGTTTGCACCAGCAGAGAACCTATTTGCTAGATGTAATAAATCGGGGAAAAAAGTAAGGAAGATCTAAAAACACGCAAACAAGTTTTGAGAGAAAAAAAATAATTTGTGTTCTTAAAACATGGTTGTTTATGATTTCCTCTTTTTGTACTCCCAGATAGCTGTGTGCTTATTTCTCAGCCATTTTGTATAATAACTTGATGCATTTCAGTCTGAACTCCAGGGCTTGTCTTTCCATTTCTTTGCTCATTAGCTCATCATTTACACTGGTGCAGAGTGACTATAAGATGCTGCTGTTCTACTTCGGTAGCATTTTACACACATTTTTTGCCCTGGAGGCAATAATTACATGGCTAGGCCTCATTCTGTAGTGAGTGTTCACATGAGTAGTTCCATGGGCTTTCAGGAATGTCATACTTCACCTTCACTAAGAAGTGCAGTTATATTTTAGTGATTCCAGTGAGCCAGAGTCTGCCATGTTTATTCATGCTAAGTTACTTAGTACCTTACTCTGTAAGTAGTTCTAGGGTGACCAGGCAGCAAATCTGAAAAATCAGGACAGGGGGTGGTGGGTAATAGGAGCCTATATAAGAAAAAGACCCAAAAATCAGGACTGTCCCTATAAAATTGGGACATCTGGTCACCCTAAGTAGTTCTCACTGAATTCAGTGCGAATATGGGTGGCAGGATCTAGCTCCAATGGGCTGCAGGATTTGTCTCCCTGTGATTATCATCATACAAATAGAACACAAGTTCAGTCTTAAATATATTTCTGCAGACAATTTCATGCCAAAGCTAAAAGTGAGCAATTCGGCACAGAATCTAGATTTAGAAAGTGCCCCAGCAAATACCATTTTGGATATTTTTATTCCTTTTACGGAATTAATTTTGTCTGGCACAATGGTTAGTCACATTTCTGAATGGTGCATCCACACACTGCAGGAGATCATTCAGGAGCTAGGGCACATGTTATTCAGAACATTTACGCTACCTACATTAGCAGCTCTGTCAGAGCACAGCTTGGTATCTTCTTTGGAATGAATGCACCTGCAGTGAAACATTTTATGAATATTACATGTTCCATATGTTTGTCTGATTGTTGTTGTGGGGTTTGCTATTTGATTACAAGGGTTAATTCAAGCAGGGGTTAGCTTTGCATATGCAGGAACAGAGGATAATGGCTTCAGATGGTTGCTGATCTATTGATACTTAAAGGCCAACTCATTTGTACCTGCTAAGTAATCATGGATGATATACTGGGAGCTGTAGTCTGGAGACCTGGTGTAAGAATGGAAGAATTGCAGGTTTCTTGCTTTCACCTAATAAACGAAGGAGTCAGAGGTGGACGTAGCCCCATAATTGTGACTGGGGCTTTCTATGGATTTAATTAACAGAGATATTTTTTATTTTTAACTGGATGCTTCTGTGCCTCATTTTGATATTGCCATTTTTGTTGCTTTCTTTTTGGTTTGAACTGGATGCAGTAACCAGTGCTCCTGCATTCAGTGGGCAGTCTCCCACTTTCCTTGCCTATTGTTTCATTAAGTCATTTGTAATGTAAAATTGCAACAACCTGCCTGTGGGTAGGGCCCCACTGAAGTCAGCTGAAGGGGGCTCTCATATTTTCAATTCATTACCCAGTTTGAAGTACAAATATTTGATATAATGCTATTTAAGAACAAGAGGGTGCAATATATACTGTATCTGACAGTTTGTGGGAAGTAAATGTTATTCTTAAATTACAATAGCACTCAGAGGCCCCCAAACAGCCTGAGGCCTCATTATTGAGCCAAAGGTGGTACCAACACACAGTAAGAGACAGGCCTTGCTCTGAGGAACTTACACCTACAAAGCCCAGACAAAGGGTCAGAGGAGAAACAGAGGCAAAGAATCACACTGCAAATAGGTGGCTGAAGCAGGAAAGAATTGTGCCCAGTACAGTGCCCTGGTCATTTGACTGTATTGCCTCCCCCTCAAAATAAGATACACATATTTCAGACCATATCACACATGAGGAAGCAATAAGGAATGCCAACAACTTAGACACAAGTTATAATATTAAAACACTGCCAACTCACATGTAACATGGCCTGTAATGGATGGCACCCTGCCATACATCTCTCCTTTGCACTGACACACAGATTTATTCCCTAGTGTATTGTTCTATTCTGCTTACATGTATACTTAAAGATCCAGGTAACGAAACATTCAGGAATCTGCACCAGGTGTCTGCTTGATGTATTAACGGCTATAGCCATCTCAGTGCCAGCATATTGGACTAAATAAATGTATGAGGTAATATCTTTTAATGGGCCAACACAGAGTTCTTCAGGTCCTAATCCAATGTGTTTAAAACGAAGTGTCTATGTCACTATTTAAGGTAATAAGATGGCATATTATTCCCTTAAAAATAATATTATATTGTCCTTGTTAAGGAGGAGGTTAGGTATTACAGGAAATACCTGAAGAAAAGCTCAGTGTGGCTCAAAATCTTGTCTCTTTCCACAACAGAACTTGATCCAATAAAAGATATTTCTTCACCCGCCTTTTATCTGTGATCTATTAACAGATGTTTGAATGATATTCACGGGGTTCTTCTAATCTGCATGCTGTTGTAGATGATACTTTTATAAGGGTTAATTGTTGACTAATAGACATTACAAACAGATTATCAACATAAGTAATGCATTATAGATGGCTATAAGATTATCAGTAGAAGGTGTTAGAAAAGCAACTTATTAACCTTTTGGACTGTATAAAAGCACCATATTAATATTTTATAAACTACTATATACCCTAAACATAAGTGTGAACCTGTTGCAGGATTTGGACCTCGGGTTGTATCTCTTTGGAATAGAGATTATGCCACTTTCTTTGTAAAGTACTGTATGAGTTTACACTGATCCAAAATGTGTTCTTCAATTATAGGTAGATTTGCTAGTGACTGCATTGCATAAAGTCTGCATAGATTTCTGCAAAGAAATGCTGTGGTAAAGCATATCAGCATATAGTCACTGTTGGCAAAGATACACTCTATCATTACAGAATAAGAATACATTTGGAGCAATAGCTTTTAATAAAATCATGGGTAAGAGTAACTCACATTAGTACATTTACTGTGGAACTGAGAAAGAAAAAGATAAGACCTAAAACCGGCAATCCTAATAGATGAGGATAAGCAGTGAATAATTGCCCCTCAGCTATAGCCTAGACTATTTTACATTACTGAGTTCTCTAGTCATACAGCTTATTTGAAACAGCTGAACATTATAATTAAAGATAGTCTTGGACAAGAGAGTGGGTGGTAGGTAGAATGAGGTCCCTCTAACAGAAGGCAGTTGCAAATCTGCGCCAGGAGTACTTGCAGAATGATGAAGGTCTCGAATCTCTGAAACAACAGTGAGTTTTTACATTTGGCAAAGAGTAGCTGAGAGCTGAGTCTGGCTGAATGAAGAAGACAGAATGTCTGCCATAAAGTAATTATGAAGAGAGGTCACACAGGGAAGGCATGCTGTCATTTCCAGAGTGAGCAATGAAGATACTGAATATCTTCAGAAATAGACAAACTCTGACACACTAGTACACCGTTCATAATGTATGTCAAATCAATCCAGATCCTTTGAAAGATATCTTATGCTGAAGGAAAAACACCCAGTCAATCTCTGCATTTTCTCCATTCTCTTATGCATGTGGTGCAAGTTTCAACTTAGGTCAGCCACTGTGGTATTTTTCTGGAAAATATTTCTCTGTCCGTAGTGTTTTCCTCTCTTAGGGCTAAACAATGACTTGGATTATGGGTTTAGGGGAGTAAGTTCCCCCCTTTGAACCGTAGGTGGTCTTTGCAGTCCACCTCTAGTACAGTGCCTTCTTGTGCAGGTGGGCAGGGAGGTGTGGGGGAAAAGGTGGAGCCTTTGCTCACTGGCCAGAGGAACTGAGTTGGCAGTAAAATACTGATTCCATTTCCCACCTGGACAAGAGGAAGCACAGGAGGAAGCATGACTTGGTAGGGTTTTGAGACTCAGAGTGAACTCCTGGGACTACTCTTGGGTTGGCTCAGTTTAGACACAACCTTGCACAGGAAGTGTTGTGCAAAGTCAGAATCCAGCTCTTATAATTTAGTTAGATTTGGACTTAGGAAGCTTATTTTATTATACTCCATTGGCCATTCTCTAATATCAAGCTTCTGCATTGCAAACCCCCCACAGTTTCCCAAAATGGATTTCCCTGAAGCTGCATGGTCCTGAGTTGCTCAGGCAAAATTCTCATCGGCTTCAGTGGGAGCTTTGCCTGTGGATAATGACAGGATTAAATTCTAGTCAGGCCAGTCAGAAATTTTAGACACTAGACAACAAATATATTAAGGGCAGCATACTATTCAGGGCCTCCTTGTGTGAATGGGCTGTTGGCTTTTAGGAGTGGATGTGTACCAACTGCCTAGTGCAACTGAATGCCTACATCGATAATTATTCTTAGTGTTGTACAGAAATGAAATTTTTGTATTAAATCAACTCATTCTGGGAATGATGGGGAACACTGCAGATAAAGACGTGTGCATCTAGAAACATGTTTGTTTGCAGATGCCATTTCATGAAATATTAGTGATGAAATAATTAGAGATTTACATAGTTGAAGAAATAAAGAATGTGTATATTACATTAACCTTATTTAATTTATTCTGAGAATCATCCATAAGTTTTCATTATTGTATTAGCAATTTGTAATATTTTGGTTTTACTCATGTATCAAGATGTATAACCTTTATAATTTTACATCAGATTGGAAGATACAATAAATAGAGAGAATAGTAAATGGGACAATTTATCATTGGATAGTAAATTTTAAGAATTTCCTTTTTTATTCACATTGCAAAGTCTAGCACTGTAGAAGATATGTCTTGTTCATTACCCTATTAATAACACTAATCTACTCTTATCAAACTTCATTCCAATTAAAATTCAGTTCCCCAGTTTGACTTAGGCAGAATAATTTAAGGCAGGGAAAAAAGTAAGATTCAGAGCTGTATATTATCACTATCTCACAGCAAAATGCATCTCAGGAAGGCAGGAATGGACTTTGTATACTCCCTGTGGATAAGCTTCAGTAGAAAAGAATGTCTCAAGTAAGTCAGCAGAGAACATAGACAATATTAACGACAAGAAAGCTACCTGAAATCTCAACCATGGTATTAAATCAT
The DNA here is from genome assembly GCA_007922305.1 of Dermatemys mawii. Classification (NCBI taxonomy): domain Eukaryota; kingdom Metazoa; phylum Chordata; order Testudines; family Dermatemydidae; genus Dermatemys; species Dermatemys mawii. The sequence continues at coordinate 17,486,755 of ML677372.1, read as the reverse complement.
ATACAAGTCAGGAAATTCAAAGTTTTGGATTCTAAAGCAACTGTAACTTAGCAGCCTGAAATATGTATTCTGTATTACTAAAAATATACATACATTTTCTTTATGCCATACACCTGCCATTTATAGTATCTCTATGCAGACAAAATAATTAAACACAGCAACACCTCTAAGATACACACTATCAAAATAAGCACAAAGGGTATGTCTACACTACAATTAAACACCCACGGTGGGTCTACCATCTGCCGCAGGCTTGCAGGGCTTGGGCTGCGGGCTTATAAAAATGCAGTGTAGATGTTTGGGTTTGGGTTTGGGCTTGGGCTGCAACCCAGAGTCTGGGACTCTGGCCATCAGTGTCTCACAGCCCTGGCTCCAGACCAAGCCCAGGTATCTACCCTGCAGTTTTATAGCTCTGCAGCCTGAGCCCTGCAAGCTCAAGTCAGCTGACCAGGACCAGCTGCAAGGTGTTTTATGGAGCTGCAGACATACCCAAAGTCTCCCTAGCGCACAGAAAACCAACACTTTCCCCGCTTAATGCATGCCCTCAGAAAAATCCTGGACAAGTAAATAGGTCTTGCGATATACCCTGAAGGTCACAAAACTCAGGCTTTCTTGAACAAAAGATGGATGCACGGTCTCTACTCAATTCTAGTTCTTATGGTGCATTCATCACTTGGTACCTGGGCCCCTACTATCATATATGAGCACTGAACATTGTTAGAGTGGTCCATTCTGCCTCGGCACAGTTTGAAACCCAACCAGTGCCATTAGCATATGAAAGCAGGCTTTTTCAGTTTGTCGCCTACATTGATGGCAGCAAATGGAAGTCCTGCTCACAAGCCAGTGCTAGTTTATTTGTGCAATCTGATTGAGTTACATTTCAGAGGGAACTGTAACTTTGTATTTCCTCCCATTTGGAACATTAAAATCTGCTCCATTGTCCAGATTTTTCCCCTTTGTGATTAACCAGTGTGACGGAGTCAGACCAGAAGGATATAGGAGAGTGCTGGAAGGCAGGTATATTAGTCTCAGGATGTGCAGGTCCTTGTTCCCTGGATAGCCAAACAAAGGCTACTCCAGGCCAATCAAGACACCTGGGGCCAATTAAGAGCCTTCTAGAAAGGAGTAGAAACAGCTAGCCTAATTGGGACACCTGAAGCCAATCAGGGACTGGCTGAAACCAGATAAAAACCTCCCAGTTAGTCAGGTGGGCTGTGGGTGTCAGGAGCTGTGGAAGGAAGTTATGCTGTTGGTGAGACTGAGTGTAGGACAACATATCATACTGAAGGAAGGAGGCCCTGAGGTAAGGGTGAAGTGGAGTTTGAAGAAGCAGGGACTGCTGTGGGGAAGTAGCCCAGGGAATTGTATTGTGTTTTGTGCCTAAAAGGTCAGCCATCTTAGCTGATACTATTAGGGTCCCTGGGCTGGAGTCCGGAGTAGAGGGCGGGCCCGGGCTCCCCCCTTTTCCATCTTCCATACTGGCCTGTGATGAAGGCAACTCACTAGGTGGTGATTCTTGCCAATTATACTGAGAAAGGGAGGTCACTCTGGGGCCTAGATGAGTTTCTGAGGCCCCTAAATCTGCCAGGAAGAGCAGGACCCACAAGTAGAGACTTGGAGCTTTGTCACACCAGCTGCAAGGATTCTCTCGAGGAGGCACCCCCATCACTGTCCAGTCAGGAGAGAGAAACAGGACAAACCCTCCCATGCAGGAAAGGTCTTTGGGATGGTACATGAACCTGGTGGATCCAGAGGAGACCAGAACCAGATCCAACTTGGGGCGGGGCCCTCATCTTTCTACAAGTGACTTTTCCAATGCCACCCAAAATGAATCAGCAGCATTAGAAGGTTAGGATTGCTGGACTTCAGAACTGTATGTGGTTCACAAGGCCACACTGCTTTCCTCCTTATTTTATATAAACAATCAATCAGAAATGTGCTCAGATATCACAATGGTGAATCTATAAATGCACAGTGACATGTATATAGGTACAATGTGAATAAGAAGACCTTTAGCATGCTCATCCCAAAAGGTCACAAAGTTCCTTACAAACTTAAAAGGCTACACCATGCCATTGCATTTATGTATTAGCTGCAATTTCACTTCCTGTTAGCCACTCAATACTGCCATTGTCCCTTCCTTTCTCCCTTTGCTGGTCCTATTTCAGAACCAAGATTTCAGTGGCTGGGGAGAAAAATAGACATCTATCATTAGTGACGGAACTGGTTCTCATGGTCTCCAGCAACGAAAAGCAATCTATCAGTTGCAGAATCTACCCCTCTGTAGATACTGGTATAGGATTCCTTCAAGTGGTAATTTATCAATGGAGCTCATAGAAATACATCTGAACAAAAGACCATTCTCCAAAATACTGTAATGAGCTCATGTCTATGTAATACACACATTAAGCAAAATGTATGTGAATATCCTACAAACATTTAAAAAGGATTTCATTTTTTCCCATCCTATAAGATGCTTAGTTTTGACATTACATTTTGTCATATACAATAGACTCTCAATTATCCAGGATTGGGTTAACCAGGATGTCAAAAAAAATATGCATAACTCGCAGGGCCGGCTCTGGCTTTGTTGCCGCCTCAAGCACAAAAAAACCCCAAAACCCCCATCAGGATGCAGGGCAGCCAGTGAACCAACACCCCCTTCCCCCAGCTCAGGGTGGCTGGTGAACCAACCCCCCCACCCCCCGCCCATATTTCCTATGGATGATGGTTATCTGGGATTTTATTAACCAGGATTAATTTTTTCCCTATCATCCTGGATAATCAAGAGTCTACTGTAGTTCATTAAAATCAAAGCAGTTTAGAATAGTTTTCATGGTGACCAATCTCTAGTAAATGTATATATTAGCATTAGTCTCTTGGTCACAGATATAGGAAGAGAATGCTATTTCTTTAGGTGGAGCTCAGGAATTCTCACCTGAAAATTGGAACATGAGAAACTCCCCTGAAATTGTAATATCTGCATAATGTGAACCTTCCAATAAGCAGAAAACCCAATTCACATCACAATCCTGCTTAGGCAGGAATCTTCTAAAACAGACAACTACATAGCGTGCATGTTAAAATTCTGCCAGAATTATGGACATTGGTGAAAACCCATTTGTGATTTATTGTACAGAAATGCATGGTAAACAGGACAGTTACATTTGTGGTTTGCTGTCATGTTCTTGATACCGGAATCATGGTGCTCATATTTCCCTATTATATACCCCAAATCTATATGGAGTCTTATATGGAAACCATAAATTGATGTATCTAGACAGAACTATACTTGTTTGCTTACTAAGTTGGTCAATTCATAAGAGTAGTAAAAAATATCATTTCCTCCCTAAGGGATTAAGTGCTAGTGAAATTATGGAAATGCCTGGAAAAGCTAGATAGACTGTAGCCTTTGGCTGCCCACACATAATTCTTACTAAATGTATGCTAATAGTGCACTTGGTTTGGCCATTCTCTTGTAAGCTTTTTGGTACAAATGCCATCTCTGATGGTTTTGTACCATGTCAACAGAGAAGGGGCCTCAGATGGTATGTCAGTACAAATAAAAATATCAAAAGAATCAATGACTTTAAATAGACTAATTGTATTAGTTATAACTGCATATTCCCAATTCATTTAACTGACTGTGAGATAATGCTTCTCATGGTCTTCAATGGGGGTCTGATGACACCTTCTCACAGTAACCATATTTGTGTCTATTTAGGTACCTAAATGCCTCTCATCACTGTGGTATCTGAGTGGCTCACAGTTATGCTATAATTTTCAGGCCATTATTGCAGGTTTGCCTACCTTACATCAGTACACATGGGAGTGGAATCAAGCCTCCAATCAGGGAAATGTAGCCTATAATTCTCTTTGAAGAATTTTAAACAATGTGCACACTCAGAATCAGGTCTTCTCACTAACTTTTTAGTTCAAGTTTGTACTGTGTGCTACTTATGTATGTCAGACATCTTTTAGTGTTTGTCATAGTAAGGATGATCTATTTGATCAAGTTTTGCTCTAACTATGGAAAATATCCATTGGACAAAATTTTGTCATGTACCATCTGTTATTTGGAATGATTATCCTACAAATAAAAAAACCTTCAGTCCTTTTGAAATGCCAGTATCTTGTAGAAAGAACGCTAATGCCACTAATTTAATAATTTATATGGAGCTAATTAAATTCTCCCAAACTTCAAAAAATTGAATGTTTGTTTTCAAATTCTCTATATTGTGCTGGATGCATAATAGAAATGGGCAATTCCCAGAAATAAGGATATTTAATATCTTATCACCCCTCAGTGTGTTAGCATGCCTCATGAAATTTGTCTATAGCAGTTAATCTGCTACATAGGAACAAAAGATCATAGGAAATGCCAGACAGGGAAAGACCAGTGATCTATCTGGTTGAATATTCTGCTTCTGACAACCATTCCAAAAGGAGAATATAGATTAGGACTGAGGTCCAGAGCCTCAAAGACATTCAGGCAGACATTCAACTTCCATTGATTTCAACAGGAGTTTGGCACCAGTCTGTGGCTGAACTGGAAACGAAACCCAAGATTCTTTGCTATCCATTAGATAATGTTCCCAATCCAACAGTAGAGAACGGCTTTCCAAAGGTTGGTCTCTACCCTTTCATATGTGTTCATGTCACCTTTGTAATTAGTTTTTTCTTTCTTTTCCTTTGTTTTCAAATGGAACACATGCCACTGAGGTACTACCTATGAGTGCTCAGGGAGATGGCTGATGTGATTGCAGACCTATTGGCTGTTGTCTTTGATAACTTGTGGCAATCGGGGGAGGTCTGGGATGATTGGAAAAAGGCAGAGTGTCCATCTTTAGAAAAGGGAAGAAGGAGAACCCGGGGAATTACAGACTGGTCAGCCTCACCTCAGTCCCTGGAAAAATCATGGAGCAGGTCCTCAAGGAATCCATAAGCACTTGTAGGAGAGGAAGGTGATCAGAAACAGTTAATATGGATTCACCAAGGGCAAGTCATGCCTGATCAACCTGATTGCCTTCTATGAAGAGATAACTGACTCTATGAATATGAATCAGAGAGGTAGCCATGTTAGTCTGGAATTGCAGAAGTGACAAAGAGTCACCACGATTTCAACAGCTTCCACCCCACCATCCACCTCAGCCTGGACCAGTCTACACAGGAGGTCCACTTCCTAGACACCACGGTGCAAATTAATGACGGCCACATTAACACCACCCTAGACCTAAAACCTACTGAAAGGTATGCCTACCTTCATGCCTCCAGCTTTCATCCCGGACACACCACACGATCCATTGTCTATAGCCAAGCACTGAGGTACAATCGTATTTGCTCCAACCCCTCAGACACAGACTAACACCTACAAGATCTTCACCAAGCATTCTCAAAACTACAATACCCACACGAGGAAATAAGGAAACAGATTAACAGAGCCAGATGTGTACCCAGAAGCCTCCTGCTGCAAGACAAGCCCAAGAAAGAAAACAACAGAACACCACTAGCCATCACCTACAGTCCTCAGTTAAAACCTCTCCAACGCATCATCAGTGATTTACAACCCATCCTGGACAACAATCCCTCACTTTCACAGGCCTTGGGAGGCAGGCCAATCCTCGCCCACAGACAACCCGCCAACCTTAAACATATTCTCACCAGCAACAGCACACCATGCCACAACAACTCTAACTCAGGAACCAATCCATGCAATAAACCTCAATGCCAATTCTGCCCACATATCTACACCAGCAACACCATCACAGGACCTAACCAGATCAGCCACACCATCACTGGTTCATTCACCTGCACATCCACCAATGTAATATATGCCATTATGTGCCAGCACTGTCCCTCTGCTATGTGCATCGGCCAAACTGGACAGTCCCTTTGAAAAAGGATAAATGGACACAAATCAGATACCAGGAATGGCAATAAACAAAAACCCGTAGGAGAACACTTCAGCCTCGCTGGACACACCATAAAAGATTTAAAGGTCAGAATTTTGCAGCAAAAAAACTTCAAGACTAGGCTGCAAAGAGAAACTGCAGAGCTGCAATTCATTTGCAAATTTGATACTATCAGTCAAGGATTGCACAAAGATTATGAGTGGCTAGCTAACTACAAAAGCAGTTCATTCCATCTCGGTGTTCACACCTCCAGATTAGCTGCTAGAAGAGGACCTCATCCTCCCTGATTAGAGATAACAAGCTGGTTCAGCCTGATTGGACTAACCTTGTTATCTCGAGCCTGGCCCCTGGATGCTTCCACTGCATACATCTGACGAAGTGGGTATTAGCCCACGAAATCTTATGCTCTAATATTTTAGTTAGTCTTTAAGGTGCCACAGGACTCTTTGTCACTTCAATGGATATGGGGAAAGCAGTGGATGTGATACACCTTGACCTTAGCAAATCTTTTGATACAGTCTCCCACAGTATTCTTGCCAGCAAGTTAAAGAAGTATAGTTTGGATGAGTGGACTATAAGGTGAGTAGAAAGCTGGCTAGATCCTTGGGCTCAACAGGTAGTGATCAATAGCTCAATGTCTAGTTGGAAGTTGGTATCAAGCGGAGTGCTCTAGGTGTCAGTCCTGGAACTAGTTTTGTTCAACGTCTTCATTAATGATCTGGATGATGGGATGAATTGCCCCCTCAGCAAGTTCGTGGATGACACCCAGCTGAAGGAAGAGGTAGATATGCTGGAGGGTAGGGGTAGGGTCCAGAGTGACTTAGACAAATTGGAGGATTGGGCCAAAAGAAATCTGCTGGGGTTCAACCAGGACAAGATCAGAATCCTGCACTTAGGACGGAAGAATCCCATGCACTGCTACAGACTATGGACCGACTAGCTAAGCAGCAGTTCTGCAGAAAAGGACCTGGGGATTAGGGTAGACAAGAAGCTAGATATGAGTCAGTGTGCCTTGTTGCCAAGAAGTCTAACTGCATACTGGTCTGCATTAGTAGGAGATTGAGGGAAGTGATTATTCCCCTCTATTTGGCACTGGTGAGGCCACATTTGGAGAATTTCATCCAGTTCCCCCCCACGTACACACACACTAAAGAAAGGATGTGGATAAATTGGAGAGAGTCCAGCAGAAGGCAATGAAAATTATAAGGAGACTGGGGCACATGATTTATGAAGAGAGGCTGAAAGAACTGGGCTTTAGTCTGCAGAAGAGAATAATGAGGTGGGGGTTTGATAGCAGCCTTCAATTACCTGACGGGGGTTCCAGAGAGGATGAAGCTTAGCTGTTCTTAGTGGTGGTAGATGACAGAACAAGGGGCAGTGGTCTCAAGTTGTAGTGTGACAGGACTAGCTTGGATATTAGGAGAAACTATTTCACTACAAGAGTGGTGAAGCACTGGAAAGTGATGGAATCTCCATTCCTTAGAGGTTTTTGAGTCCTGGCTTGACAGCTCGGGCTAGGATGATTTAGTTGGAGCTGATCCTGCTTTGAGCAGGGGATTGGGCTAGGTGACCTCCTGAGGTCTCTTCCATCCCTAATCTTCTATGAAGATTCTATGACATGTAAGAATTGCTAATTGGAACAGAGGGGTTTTGAGAGGCACAGAGAAAAAAAGGACATTTTGATGTGTAATATTCTGTACATTTATTTTTAATGGAAGAATGACTTTGGAATTGAGATGATCAAGGTTATTTCCTTTGGTGACAGAATAAAGGTTTAATTTATATCCTAAGAAAAATACTACAAAAGAAAGTACTTGAGTGAAAACCTTTTAATTACATGAGTAGCTAGTTTACATAGCCATGTACTCTTACTACTGGTTTCCTCATCCTTCATTTCCTATTCACTCTGGGCTTTAGACAAAGTCTAATGAACTTCAGTAGCTTTCTATTAACTTTCAACCAAACCTCAGTACATTCTACTCATTGAGATCTTATCTTACATTAGAATCTAACCACTTCCAGGGTATGGCTGACTCTTATTATAAGTTTACATTGGTTGGGATTTTCAGAGGAACAAAACAGAGTTAGAAAAGTTGGCAATCAATGGGATTGGGTGCCTAGATCTCTCTTAGGTTGTTTTGAAAATTCCAGGAAGCGTTAGGAGTCTTGTTTGGACAAGAGGTTCAGTATTTCAGGTAGAAAACATGGTCGACCTCATGGCTGAGAGGTCAAGTAATCGTTCCTAATTTCTTTGAAAAGTATTAGAAGAAATTGAATCCTGTTAGCTGAAGATTTATTCAGGTCTTCAGATGATGTTTGTCTCTCTAATTCACTCCTTAATTAAGATGAAAATATACTTTTGATAGCTACTTGGTTGCTTCCTTTGCTTTGTAGGGTTAACTATATTATCTACATACATGTTATAGTTTGTGCCCTTGACATTGCAGCAGAAATTAGTTCATGCCCTGCAATTATTCTTTAGTCATATGCAGCTGGATAGAATGTAATTTAATCCTGCCTCTAAGAAGCATTGGCTTCTTTATCATATGTTGTATCAATATATTAACAGTTGTTATTTTACGTTGGTATGTTTGATGTCTGGTACTATTATTATTTATCATATTTAAATTAGCCAAAAATTCTAGACAATTTTGAAGTATTGTGATAACTTTGATCTTTGTGCAATAATGTGATGTGCTACAGAAATGTTGCTAAAGTCTTTGAAGAGCAATAACTGAATGCAATACACCACTTGTTTGTTTGTTAACTTAACTTTGATCATATTATAAAAGGTATAATAAAATTAAATATAAATAAACAAACTGTATTACAACAACAATGGTTTGACTTTAGGAAACTTTGAACTAGAGTTAGATAAGCTAGAAGGTTTGAAAAGAAAGCTAATCCAACTCTATATTCTATAATGGGAAAGACAGTCTGGCTACTTTTTAAAGAAAGTACATTAGAGAATACTTTCTGAACTATTTGCAGAATTATTGCCTTTTTGAAAGGTATGCCATTCTGCCCTTGAATTAACCTACAGAAAATAAACTAGCTAGTTAAATTAAGGACCTATTTCTTAAATAGTTTTTCTTTTCAATATATAAAGCCAGATCCTCAGTCAGTAGAGCAATGCCAATTTCTTATCATATTTGACCAACTACGCATTGTATCGTCACAAAGAAACTTCCCAAGAATCTTGCTATCCTTTAACAATGTCCATAGAAGTGTGCATTTTCTACTTCCCAGTATAAAGGTATAATGTATTTAGCAATACATGAAAAAAAATGACTCTGAAATAGGATGACAGCAAAGGTATGTGACAGTCTCAAGAAAGTGAAAGATCTTTGAAATGTTAATTTCTTTGCATTTTGTTTGCAAACTCTAAAGTTGTCCATGATGACTGAAAATTTCACTGTATTTCGTTCAGTTCTTCAGTTGAAAAGAGACCTCTATTTCTGAGCAAAAATGGGCCCAGAGTAAGGAAAAGGTGTAGCCAATGTTCAAAGGGCTGAACCTCAACTTGTGTAAATTGTTATAGTTGCACTGAGCCAGTACTGTTCACAGGCACATTTCCATTGCTGGGTTGGTGACACAATAGCCTGTTGTAAAGATTGTAATGCCTCTTCTTCTCAGGGCATTCTCAAATAGACACTGATGAGGTCTCTACTCAAGAGATGCCAGCCTTCATCACGCACTTGTTATGTATGTTGAGTTTTCAAACCTTTGTCCTTTCTCCCAGGCCACCTCTCCCACTTGGAAGGTGCTCCTTGTAAACATTGGCAAAGCTACCTCATTGTCCTCCTTCAAAACTCTCCTCTGTCATGATGCCTATTGAAACTTGGCAATGGCTAGGCTGGTGTGCTATGTCCATTAGTTATCACCAATAGTCTCATTGCTCCCTGGTCCTCCCTGTCTGTCTATATCCATCTGTTGTCTCTTGTCTTATACTTAGATTGAAAACTCCTTGGGGTAGATGCCACCTTTTTGTTCTCTGTTTGTACAGCAGCTAGCACAATGGGGTTTTGGTCCAATCACTAGAGCTTGTAGGCACTATGATGATATAATAATAATAAAGAAGCAGCATCTGCAAACACTGACAATCATGCCAAACATATGAGGACAGATTACTGAGAATCAGTAATGGCAATATTTTCAATCTTCATATCATTTGATTACACTGGTCTACAATTTTTTAGAAGTCATCTGCTTCAGAGATAAAATGTGATATTTATTATGTACTTTGATGTGCTGAATTCAAATATGGCAATTAAAACAACTGATTGGCTACTGTTTCTAAGATATTTAAGTTTTTATATTTTATGTCTATGTATATTGTGTAGATAGTAGAGTTTTAATCATAAATTGTAAACCTAGGTCTTTTCATGTGTTTATGGTTGCTTTACATGATAATATTTCACCTGTCCTGTTTATGTAACACTTTAAAAATCAGCAAAAGGGTTGTATAAATAAAATGTATTATGAAACAAAAGGCAAAAAACTATTATGTACATAGTTTAGTCCTAGTCAGTGTCTACTCGGCGCTTCTTGGCTTGTCTCTTGTATTCATTAAATGGAGCATCTCTTGTCACTGTCCAGCAATAGTCTGCAAGCATTGATGGGCTCCATTTGCCCTGATAGCATTTCTCCATTGTTGCAATGTCCTGGTGAAATCGCTCGCCGTGCTCGTCGCTCACTGCTCCGCAGTTCGGTGGAAAAAAATCTAGATGAGAGTGCAAAAAATGTATCTTTAGTGACATGTTGCAACCAAGGCTTTTGTATGCCTTGAGGAGGTTTTCCACCAACAACCTGTAGTTGTCTGCCTTGTTGTTTCCGAGAAAATGTATTGCCACTGACTGGAAGGCTTTCCATGCTGTGTTTTCCTTGCCACGCAGTGCATGGTCAAATGCATCATCTCAAAGAAGTTCACAAATCTGAGGACCAACAAAGACACCTTCCTTTATCTTAGCTTCACTTAACCTTGGAAATTTTCCACGGAGGTACTTGAAAGCTGCTTGTGTTTTGTCAATGGCTTTGAGAAAGTTCTTCATCAGACCTAGCTTGATGTGTAAGGATGGTAACAAAATCTTCCTTGATTCAACAAGTGGTGGATGCTGAACACTTTTCCTCCCAGGCTCCAATGACTGTCGGAGTGGCCAATCTTTCTTGATGGAGTGGGAATCTCTTGCACGACTATCCCATTCACAGAGAAAACAGCAGTACTTTGTGTATCCAGTTTGCAGACTAAGCAGGAGAGCAACAACCTTCAAATCGCCACAAAGCTGCCACTGATGTTGGTCATGGTTTATGCACCTCAAAAGTTGTTTCATGTTGTCATAGATTTCCTTCATATGGCCTGCATGACCAACTGGAATTGATGGCAAAACATTGCCATTATGCAGCAAAACAGCTTTAAGACTCGTCTTCGATGAATCAGTGAAGAGTCTCCACTCATCTGGATCGTGAACGATGTCGAGGGCTGCCATCACACCATCGATGTTGTTGCAGGCTACAAGATCACCTTCCATGAAGAAGAATGGGACAAGATCCTTTGGACGGTCACGGAACATGGAAACACTAACATCACCTGCCAGGAGATTCCACTGCTGTAGTCTGGAGCCCAACAGCTCTGCCTTACTCTTGGGTAGTTCCAAATCCCTGACAAGGTCATTCGGTTCAGCTTGTGTTATGAGGTGTGGTTCAGAGGAGGAGGATGGAAGAAAATGTGGGTCCTGTGACACTGATGGTTCAGGACCAGAAGTTCCATCCTCTTCCTCATCTGACTCGAGTGAGAATGATTCTGGTGCATCAGGAACTGGCAGTCCTTCTCCGTGGGGTATTGGGCGGATAGCTGATGGAATGTTTGGATAATGCACAGTCCACTTTTTCTTCTTTGACACACCTTTCCCAACTGGAGGCACCATGCAGAAATAACAATTGCTGGTATGATCTGTTGGCTCTCTCCAAATCATTGGTACTGCAAAAGGCATAGATTTCCTTTTCCTGTTCAACCACTGGCGAAGATTTGTTGCACAAGTGTTGCAGCATGTGTGTGGGGCCCATCTCTTGTCCGGATCTCCAATTTTGCAGCCAAAATAAAGGTGATAGGCTTTCTTAACCATAGTGGTTATACTGCGCTTTGTGATGCAAAAGTCACTTCACCACAAACATAGCAGAAGTTATCTGCACTGTTCACACAAGTACGAGGCATCTCTGCTCACTTTTGCTAAATAGAAATGTGTCCCTTTGCAAAATCAAACACTGACAAATAAGAGAGCACGACACTGTATGATTTCTAGAGCTGATATAGGGCAATTTGTTCAGCAGAGTGATGTAAGCTTTGTTATGATTGCATCATCCATGACTTCTAGGAATAACATGATGTAATTCATATCATGTATGACGCAATACCAGCTTCAGATTGCATCATTCACTGTTTTACCTAAAAAGCAAGTACTGTCCAAACCCAGTCATAGATTTATTCATAGATCCAGTCAAAGATGTATTTTAGTCATTTCTGGTTTAAACTGAGATCCCTTCCCTTTATAACTCACTTATCCTCTGCCATTCCCATGTCAAGGGTCGTATATACTGACCCAATAGCATATCTTGAAAACTAGAGCCAATCAACAATTGTAAGCATCATTTTCGTTCTCAGTGACCCAGAATTAGTAAAGTTTGACTACATTTATTTCAGAAGCATTTTAGCTGTAGAGCAGTGTTATGGTCACTCTAGGATTTGATCTGGGTACAGGACTGGAACCGCACTAGGGGCCTTGGTCAATGGTCTCCTTCTGTCTATAGATAAAGTTAATGTGCTGGATCCTCAGCTGGTATAAATCAGCATAGCCCCAGTGACTCCAATGGCACTAAGGGCAAGTCTTTACTACCCACAGGAACGGTGGATAGTGATAGATCTTTTGGGGATCGATTTATCGCATTTAGTCTAGACATGATAAATCGATCCCCAAGTGCTCTCACGTCGACTCCGATACTCTGCTGCTGTGAGGTGGAGTTGATGGGGGAGCGGCAGAAGTCGACTCAGTGCCATGAAGTCGCTGCGGTAAGTCAACCTAAATACGTCAACTTCAGCTACGCTATTCCTGTAGCTGAAGCTGCATATCATAGTTTGACTCTCTGCCTACTGTAGACCAGGGCTGAGCAGATTTATTCAAATTGAGGCTCTACCAGCCATCTGTTATACAGTGATTATAAGATGCTGTGGTCTCTAAGAGTGGGTGGAAGAGCTCTGACATGGTTTCACTTTTTAATGAGGAGAATCCAGAAGCCAATTGTGGGTGAGTGATGCTTCCTTGCATCAAAAATGATTTGACAATAAGAAAACTTGCTTCACAGATAATGTGTATGCTATATGCAATTTTAGCTGATCATAACTCCCCTGGGAAAATCAAGTGTCAGAAAACTTTCTTCTATTTAACGGACATATAAATAGACAGCGTTTTGAAATATTGCAAAATTCCAATCTAAAAACAAATAAAAAACAATATACCGTAGGCAAAAAGATCATGTACAGTCATGTAGCATATTTAGTATCCTATTCCATAAATGAATGCTATTTTGAAATCTACTGTCAGTCACAAAAGAAGATATAAAAGTGTAAAAGAGCATCTTTGACACTCACTCAGTTATAGTTTGAAAACAAAATATATCTTCAAAATAGAAAGACTATCATTTAAAATCTGTCACAATCATCTCATCTACATTATTAAGGAAAGCATCTTGCTATTCTAGCAGATAATGGAGAATATAAGAAGCTTAGCTATTGTTCTCAAAGCAGCAAACATTTTTTTCTGGCCATGATTTCTAATTTACTATCACTAAAATCTACCCTTTGCTCATCCTGGGCCTAACCCAAAGCCCATTGAAGACAATGGGAAACTTTGTGTTCACTTGAGTGGGCATTGTATTAAGCCCTATCTGCTCTGCTAAAACCCTTGCTCGTACCTTTGTCTTCTATTTCCCTAATTGCTCTAGTCTCTTTTCTGGCCTTTCCTCTGCTCATCTTTTCTTCCATTCAGACTATCCACAAGATTGGCAGAGTCATCTTCACCTGTCACTCTGATCCTGATATTTAATTCTTCGAAAACCTTCATTGTCATTCTTATCCTGTACCGTGTCCAGTTCAAGTTCCCCATCTTAAAGGCCCTACATTATCTAGTTCTATCTACTTTGTATCTCAGTGTCTCATGTTCCCCTACTTTCTCTACATTCCTTGCAACAGATCAGATTTGCCAGGCTTCCAAGTCCAGTTTCCACCCCATAAAGTAAACCCGAAAAAGTTGGAGAAGGATAGTGAATTCTCCCTGTGTAGGAGGATTCTTACATAAGAACATAACAGTGGCCATAGCAGGTCAGACCAAAAGTCCATCCAGCCCAGTATCCTGTCTGCTGTCAGTGGCCAATGCCAGGTGCCCTGGAGTGAGAGAACCTAACAGGTAATGATCAAGTGATCTTTAATCTGCCATCCATCACCCCCTCTGACAAACAGAGGCTAGGGACACCATTCCTTACCCATCTTGGCTAATAGCCATTAATGGACTCAATGTCCTGAATTTATCCATTTCACTTTTAAACCCTGTTATTGTCCTAGCCTTCACAACCTCCTTAGGTAAGGAGTTCCACAGGTTGACTGTGTGCTGTGTGAAGAACAACTTCCTTTTATAATGGGAGGGGAGGGAGGAGACATGTTGGAGGAATTCTAGGGGTGCAGAAAGGCTGTGGGGCATTGGTGCTACATGAAATTGTTTACTCAAGTATGTCCCAAAGGGACTTTATGTCAATGACATAAGATAAAGTTGCCTCCTGCACGATATGATCTACTTCTCTGGTTTACTTTTACTTCTCTCTTAGTACCTTACATTTCAAATGCTTTAACTGTATTTCCTGGTTTTCTGATTATAGTAAAAAAATAAAGGATTTTTAATGGTCCGTTTGCTATTGTACTAAGTAGAGATCTCTGTATACCAGACCGTGGATCTTAACACTATTTAATGTTGACAGATTCAGTGTCAAGTTAACACCGTTGACCCTTTAGCTCATCTGAATTAATACAACAGTGGTCTGGTTCTTCCAGTGAGCTGGCCCTCTGCCTAGGTCACATACAGTCTCAGCCAGGGATGGGCAAACTTTTTGGCCCGAGAGCCACATCGCGCTTCAAAATGGTGCGGAGGGCTGGGCAGGGAAGGCTGTGCCTCCCTGAATGGCCTGGCCTGCCCCTGCCCCCTATCTGACCCCCACCCCCTGACTGCCCCCCTCGGAACTCCCAACCCATCCAAACCCCGCTTTGTCCCCTAATCGCCCCTCTGGAGACCTCCCACTCTAACTGCCCCCCCCCCCAGGACCCCACCCTCTATCTAAGGCCCCCTATTCCTTATTCCCTAACTGCCCCCTCCTGAAACCCCCCCCAAACCACCACCACCCTGGATCTCACCTCCTAAGCCCCCCCTGCCCTCCCCTCCCTGCCTGCGGCTTACCTGCTCAGCCGGCTCCAGCGGCTCGGCCCTCCCCGTGCTCCCAGCCCGTGCTGGCCAGCGCGGTCCCCGCGGCTCCTCCAGGCGTGGCTCCCTGTGCTCCCGGCCCGGTGCCTCCACCAGGGAGTGCGGGGCCCCCACAGCTCCTCACGACCCGGCGCGGCGCCTCTGCCGAGAAGCACGGGGCCCCCACGGCTCCCTGCGCTCCCGGCTTGGTGCCCCTGCTGGGGAGCTCGGGGCTCCTGCGGCTCACCCTTCTCCCAGCCCGGCCCCCGGGCAGGCAGTGTAGGCCCGCGGCTAGCTGCGCTCGCCTGGAGCCCCTGGTTGGGAGCGAGGGGCCACTGGCATAGGCCCCAAGACACAGCTGGTGGGCCGGATTAAAATGGCCGGCGGGCTGGATGTGGCCCGCGGACCGTAGTTTGTCCACCCCAGTCTAATCCCTTCCGGGGTATCAGAGGCCTAACATCCAGGTTGGAGAAGAAAACATATCATCACTTGTCTTTGGCCTCTCTTCCTCGGTCTGGGACCCACAAGGCCTTTGCCTGAGGTCCCTCAGAACAGGACTAAATTAAACATATGAACTTCAGAATATCTGCTCAGAGGCAGATTTAACAGTCAATAAGGTTAGCCAATGCTGACCAGGTCCCACCGGGTCCATCCTCCCCCCCATCTCTTTCTCTCACCTGTCAGTGGCAGAGGAACAAAGATGGGCCCCAGTGTAGGTTTTTATTGTATGGTAAAGCAGTCCTGAGCCTTCAGTTGCTCTCCAAGTGGATGGGTCTTTGAGCACCTGCATCATCTATTCCTCTGCCTCAGCCATCTGTCCTCTGTCACTCGATTCTGGGGACTTACCCTCACAAGTAACTGAGTCAGTCACCATGGCAAGGGACCCCCTTTGTTGTGTCAGGGCTGAGGCAATTGCATGGGTTGCCTGTGTCTAACACTGCTCCTAGACTTCGGCCCCCATTTCTATAGGTGTCCCAGGGGACCCACATCCACCTGTCCTGCAATGCTTTTGTAAAATCTCAGAGTATTTTAGCATACTCATAGTAAGAGAAAAGTTTCCTACTCCATCTTGTAGCGATCAGAGCCATTGAGTATTCTTCAGTGCTCAAGAGGGTGCTGTTGGGAAATGTAATTTGTTCCAACAGCTTCTATATCCTCCTCTTGCTGTGGGACACAGTATGTGTCTGTCTGCTCTCAGTGCTCCCTACCACAACAGCACTCTCTCCAGCCGGCCCCACTCTAGTTCTGCCTCTCTGCAAGATTCTGCACAGGAAAAAAAATAATTTTAGGATTACCCTCTACAACTGAAGGATAAAACAAGGAACGCAAAAATGCACTTTTAGGCCTATACTTCCAACTTAGTTATATCCATACTGAAAGACATCTGAAAATGAAAAGCATAAATACAAGTACAAGTCTGGTTTCTGACAACAATAAGAAAAAAGACTTATTACAAACTGCCTTGAAAGATCCTAAGCAGCATTTTGTAAGCTTCCTGATGAACTCCTGCAGTCTGAAGTAGAAAGTCAAGAACTGTCTGTCAGCTCAGCAAGCATGAATCTGTCATTGTGTCAAAGTTTAAGTCAGGATAACGATGTGTGCAGTACCACTGACATTGTGCCTGTAGTAATAGCTGACGGTGTTTCCAGAGAAGGCTTGCTTGAAACCAGGAAAACAACAGAAGACCCTGTAGATGATCTTCAAACCAAACAAACCCAGAGAACTCACAGATGATCTTAAAACCCAACCCCGCCCCCCGCCCATGAGTTGAGGGTGGGGAGACTAGACTAGGCCCTTATGACAGTGGCCAAGGATCAGAGAGTGGCAACCTACTCCCTAACAAACAGTCGCTCTTCTGCATCACACCCAGGTAGAACTCAGGTGAAGTGAAGAATCAAAATCATTCTCTCCAGGCCTTACCCCTCTTTCTCCTTTTCAGCTGGTTTCTGTCTTCTCTCATGTTGTCTCCCAAACTTCATCATTGCTTTACCCTTTGTATTGTTGTCTTGAGTTTCTGATGATAGGTTCCACTACACCAGATTTTTCTGTGGAGTAGATTCCATGAGGGACTTTGTCAGTGACATAAATTAAAGATGCCCGCTATGGGTTTAACATGTGCATGTGCTAAATGGCTTCAGTTATGTGTGTCTTCTATCAATGGAAAAGAACCATGTATCTAGAGTGCTACATAAGAGCCCTAGTCCACTGCTATTGAACTCCTAGAAAGATGACTATTGACTGTATGGGGCTTACATACAGACCTAAGTGATGTTTCATAACTTATTATATTATAGATGCTGTCTTTAGTGATACAAATTCTAGTCTTTCTTGAATAAGAAACATCTCTGAATATATGGGAATATATATATATGGAAATATAAGGGAAAATCACGATCTTCGTCCTTTCACCATTATAGGTTATATGACACTGATCCAAAATCTTTGAATTCACTTTCGTGTTTAATTCGTTGTTTATCATTCCTGGAACACTTGTGTTTTTCATAAAGTTTAGCACAAATTCTAGATATTTAGCTTTTATTGAAGTAATTACAGCAGTGTTATAAGACCTATATTTTCCTCTTAAAAAGAAAGGAAAATATGTTTCATTAGAAATACTTATCTAGGTGATAAAAATTGCTTTTGAAAACCGACCAGCTTTTTGCTGGTAAGTGTTATAACACACCAGATCCCTAAGTACAAATAGTTTTGTTTGAGGTTTTGGGCATCAATCTTATCCAACGTAGGTATAATGAAGATAGAGAAGTGAAAGTGGAGAAGACTGGCAAAGTCTAGAGTCTCTCTTTTATAAGATCATGTCTCTGATTAGTGACTATAATGTCTAGATTATTTAAATTGTGTCCTTGAAACTGCAAAGAGCAAGGTTGACAGCACAAGACAGAAATTTCTTACTGTTAGACATGTTACTTTGAAAAGCCTACAGAGTGGTCATCTATAGTTACTGAAATAATATTTCTTTTGATTTTACACCAGGTCACATGTGTTCGAGGAAAAGGCATGAATGTGTAATGCCTGTATTAACACCTGGTCTAAAGATGTATCATTTTTATCACTGGACCTTTCCTGCAATCAGCTTAGAGAGAAAATGTTCAAACTATCAATCAAATTCAGTGATTAGAAATCAGGACATAATTTTTTGGCAAGATTAAGACGTATGGAAGAATAAAATGTCTGGAGCTTCAAGAATTAGGTTCTGGCACTGAAGTAATCTGAGGTGGGCGGAGATCAAGCTTCCACTGCTATCCTATAAAGCAGTCTGAGCAATAGATTCTTCTTTGCAAGTCTCAGTTAATCAGATTTTTAAAAAACAGTACCTCTATTCAGAGTACTTAGCCCTTCTAACACTGGTATAAATCATTCTTCTAGTAAAAAAAAGACCCCCATTGCAAGTCCAGATGAATCATCGTGATAATCAGTGAAAAAGCAACCTATAAAGAGCCAACTGTGTAGTGGAAAAACACATTTAATACTAATCATTCAAAGGCTGTAGTGTGAAATTAGGGCATAAAGTAGCAATCACAGCAGTTAACCCGTTCTATGTAGTGGAAAACCAAGAAATCCAAACTGTGAAATATACATTGGTGTTTCCATTTTAGCAATAGAAAAGATGGGTTTCATTCTGAGGCCTTGGTACTGGGGATGGCAGGACCATCATGGCCTTTTACAAAGGAGTGCTCATGAGCCAGATTGTAAGGCACATTGATGTGTAGTGAGATCAGGGGGGATGGCTGAATTTTCATACTCCAGTATGAAGTACTGTTATTTTGTGGTCTATACCCGGGGCACCTCTTTCAAATCAGTAGGTTGCAAGAAAGGGAATAATCAAAAGATTTAACAAAAGCAAAACAATTGTTTCAGATTTCACTGCTTCCAGTTACGTTTTTAGTAATACCATGTGGACACTACTATTTGTTTAAAAGGCAACACGTAGCAGCATGGATATTAAAAAAAACCCCAAAATGAAAACCCTGCCAAAAGACTACACTGTACACATTGTCTCCTTGGGGAAGACGACGAGTATAAGAACAGACCCACAGATGAAAATCATGTTGCTTAAGGCACCGCTGGAAGACACACTCTTAGATTGCCCTCATTATCATGTGAGTAGAATAGGCAGCCTAATTCACAGGGCACAAGCTTCTGATTCACAGAGCAAACTCCTGCCCTCAGATTGTTAGCCGGAGGCCCTCTGCAATGTATTTGTGTCAACCAGGGGCTGAATGAGCACTCTGCCATCTAGTGATGAACTAGAGGGAAAGATTTCAGGAGCTGTGTGTCTATTTGCATAGACACGCCATCTCTGCATGCTCTGTTCAGCCATTTGACCCTCCCCTCTCCAGGGTTTGGACTCAATTGAGAATTTTTGTTTGTGTTCAGTGATTACTAGATCTACAGTCACTGATGAGCCGGTCAAAGGGCTGAGCCTTAGATTTGGTGTGAGAACAGTTGCCGTGAAAGACAGCACAGAGGCTGCAGTAGCAGGGAGGTTCCCCACTATCCAGTGAAATCACTAAGAACTGGGCTATGTGACAGGACCTCAGAACATGGCAATACAGAGGTGGCAGTGGCCAGCAATAGTGGTACAAATGACAGCGCTAAGCAGTGGCTGAGAGAGCAGCGGCACCAACATTGCTGGATGTCCCCCATTCGGGGTGACAGGTGAACCCAGGTGAATGCATCCCTAAATCGTGGGGATTAATTTTCTGTGGACAACCAACTGTGGTTGGGATGCTATAGAGGGAAAGGGGAGTGGTGTGTTAAAGGGACATTCATCCATCAGACTTTCACACTATCAGGTGGAAAACTGAGGCAAAAGATGTGACCCTACCTTACAGTTGGGCAGGTGTTTACTTATGATTTACATGCTTTGAGTTGCTGCAGTGTTTTCCCAAATTAATGCAGAGTTCCCTCTGCCTTTTAATACATTGCTCTTGTGTCATACACAGACTCCGTGCTTGCAAGTGGGGAAATATTGTCTCAGAGGCACCCAAGGGTAGTATTTGGTGTTCCCAGATTACCGGGTAGGGGCTTGAAACAGTTCTGTTTTGCAGTGGCTAAGAGGAACAGCTAGATATTGAACCTAGTGCCTGTTGCTGCTGACATCACCTAGGAGGAGGGTTAAATTGCAAAGAAGGAAGCCCCTTACATTTTCTTCCAGCAACATGAGGAATCAGTGCAGCAGGACATGATCTAGTTGCCAGCTGTCTTTAAGACAAAAGACTCATTGGCTTTAATAGTGGTTTTATCTAAGACTTCTAGAATTAGGAACCATTTGGTTTTGCTTCCTATTCCTATCGTCTGAAACTAGAGTCAACCAGGAGACATTCAGTTATACCAATATTCACAAGTTTTGACAATTAAATAATCTCCAGTTCCAAACATGTTTAGATCAGTCCATTTCCAAGAAAGGGGACTTGTAAAGTTCACATGGGTGCACGTAGAACTGAGGAATATACTGTATCAGGGTTAGTGTTTTATAGGAGAATCGTTATATTTGAGAAGGGAATAGTTCCTGACAGCATCTCTTTGAATAACTTTATTGAAACATAAGTGTGTCATCTTTTTTTGCTGTCATAAGCTTAGAAAGTATAGATTTTTTTTCATAATATGGGTTGGTTTATGGTCTCCTCACTATCAACAGTAACTTGTGGTACATTATTTGATTTTCCCTTCATAGTGGAAAATGTGCACCCTTTTCAGGCATGACTGTGTTAATATCGGTTTGACACAACTCTGAACGGTAACACTGTATTCTTCCACAGATGTTTTAAATATGGGTCTGACTGGGTTTTAGACCCATGATCAATGACAATTCCTAGCAATTGCTACAATGATTTATAGCATCTACTTTTATAAATTTTAATTCTTACTTAAACAGCAATAAAGCTCTCAGATGGGAGGTTATTGAACATGATTCATGTACTAGTAGACTGGAAATGCAAACTAAATTGGACACTTGGGTATTGTAATTATGGCTAGGAGAACTTAAGTGTTTTAATCTGAAAAACTTTAAAACTTTTACAGAGTTATGCTTTGCTAAAGAGCCACTTTAAAAGGTGCTAAAAATAGTTCTCATGGAAAACTCAGACTGAAGTAAAGTCACAGGTGAGATCCTTCCCCCTAAATTTATAGAGAGTACGAACACCTGTGCAACATGGGGGAGGGGCAGTCAGTCATCGCATCTGTGGTATATTAATGCCCCTCTCCAACACAAAATTCTACAGCCTTAGCAATAGCCAGTTGGCTTTTAGCTCAGAGGCTCATGCACTATGCTTCAGAAGTCCAGAGTTCAATCCTGCCCGCCGAAAACTGGGATCTGTTGGCATTACAAATGCAAATGTAACTATGCTTCTAGATGGGTCCTTTGAAGAGATTGAACCCAGAACTTCTCTATCTACAGGCAGGTTCATTAGCTTAGAATCAGTAGCATACATATAAACCTAGCCATTGGTGGGGAGACAAAGAGCCACACTGTGCTCTCACCCGTTACATCATTTTTGCGAGAGATGTACAGTTTTATGACATTCAGAAAAGCTGTTTTCTACAAATATGGAAAATATTTTATAAAACTATCACAAGTCCTTAGGAATCCCAGTCAAGAATCAGAATCCATTATATTAAGCACTGTACTGATAAGCAATAAAGATGACAGTATGTATCTCTAGAAGTACATAGTCTATGCTGAGAAACTGCTTTATTCTCTTTGATGGCAAGTTAACGGACCACTGAACAGTGTATTTTCCTACCTCCTTTATGTAAGTGGAGTCATAACAGTTTTACATAAGTAGAACACATCTCAGAGCTGAAATGTCACACAGAACAGACAAGGGGAAGTGGCTGACCCTAGCGTTTACATCAAATCCTTCTCATCACCACTTCTGTAGACATTTGGGTTGAACTGAGGTTTGTTCTGTGCAAAGAAGTTTGCCCAATGCCTGAGCTACTAGAGCAGGTCACTGAAGGATTATACATTGCCTTTGGCTGACATATCAAGCATTAAATAAAATTATAAAAAAGGCTTACTCAACCTTAGATGGATCCTTCTGAAGACGGTGAAATATTACATCTATTAACTTTGCCCTCCTTAAATACCTTAAGGGGATGATGGAAATAAAGAAGACGGGTTATGATGTTAGGTACAAGGCTAGATTGAACTTATACCAGTGTGAGTAAGGTTTGGACACTCATCTGAGTAATTCCTCTTGATGCCAAGGGGACTTACTCACGTGAGTAAGTGTTCACAGACAGGATTAAGGACAGCACAACTCTGAAAATTGCATGTGCCTGTGACACAAACAGAACTGTCCATAGTCAGCCATTACACAAAGGCTCAGCCCCTTTGATGCCTTAGTGAAATCAGTTTTATCTCCCCAAAACATAGTGTTTCTCCCAGACAACAAGTGGATGTGACCACACACACTTTTCACTGGGTTTCCTTAAATATGGTATTCATTAACCAAAGGATGCTGACTAAGAACTAATGAATTATATGTCAAGTCTTCAGCAGATGTAAACGGGCATAACTTCATTAACTGGCCGAGGTTTAGGTCCCAGGTGTCAGTGGAGAACACAGCCAGCACAGCTACAGCAGCCACATAAAGGAACATGCAACCTACCTTCCCACCCCTGCAAGATATCATAACACACTAAAACCTATTCATTTTCTCCATTCCTACAAGGTTCAGAGATATATACATGGGACAGGATCCTGCTAGTGTAAATGAGGGTAGCTCCATTTAATTTCATGGAACTACATTCATTCACAATGACAAACTAGCTCAGTCCTTCAAAAGAAGTGAAACAAATTATTTTCATATTACTGTCATGTATGAGTCACAGCACCTAAATATCTTCATGGGATTTCCTTTGAGTGCAGGTATAACTCAGAGAGAACAAGAAAAATGTAACTGAATAGAAGTTAATTGTATGCCTTACAAAAGGTTCTTTAAAATATATCCCCTGAAAGCCAGTCTATTTGAAAGGAATACTAGATTTTAGCAGTTTTATAATAGAATACAGACATCTCATTCTTTACCATAGTGTTTGTTATCTTTAATCAAAATTTGTTGCTTGCCACATTTGTCAGCTAATCTATGGCTAGCACTGATGGAGGATGGACTTTCCCCCTCCTTGTCAAAATGAGAATCTGTTTTAAAGAATGATTAAACTGTCCCTTTTCCTGTTTACCCTTAACTTTCTCTTTGATTTCTCCTTTTTCCTCCACATTCCTCAATCTTAAATAGAATATTATTTTTTTTAAGTAGGAGGTGAAGTTAAAAATCCATTTTGTGTATTATATGGCAGCTTTTTAATTTATACATCCTCATGACTGTCTCCCTTCTCCTGCTGTGTTTTACATGGGAGTCATTTGCACTTCAGGGGAAATCGACAGCCAGCGATGGGTCAGGTACTAGGAGGGAACAATTGAATTTTCAGGAGAAGAAATGGACAAAATGCAGAAATAATGATGAACTGATCTCCAGCCTCCTTTGTGCAAAACCAGGAAGAAACCTGGGAACAAAATCCCTCCAAATAGCAAAAATTAATAAGTCTTGGGGACAGCATTTAAGAAATGTGGATCTTGGCATTATTGATAGACTGTTTTTCAGGAAAATATTTAATGACTCCAGTCTCTCTCTTTCAGTTCTGAAGCTTGAAAACTTTTGTTGATACTGATTTATTATTATTATTATTATAGAATTAGAGATCCCAGTCTTATTTCAGGCACATTAATGACATAGCAAAAAGGCAGTCCCTGGCCTGAAGAAGTTACAATCTACCTTTGACTCCGATTTTATACTTGGATACCACAGATAGCAGAGCGCAAGGTAACAGAGGGATGATTAAGATCAGCATGATAAGCAGAGTACGGAATGAAGGATTGGGCCGTGAGTTCCTAGTCTGCCTTAAACTTCAGGAGTCTTTAGAAAGTCAGCTTTGATTTTTATTCATTTACAGGTCAGCTATACATCTATCTTTTGATGATGACCTCACAGCACAGCCCCTTATGTCTTTCTGCTTCTGAGCCTCAATTAGCATAATTTCTTCTTTTCATAAGGCTCCAATTAATGCAGCAGCAAACTTCTGAGGGGTGAGTTAGCATAATACTAGCCCAAACCTGTGTCCGTTATTTTCACTGCCCATAAAGTGTCTGCTTATTAACTTTGGATTTTGAAGCGCTTATTGGTGATAGGCATAGCTACATCCTTAGACTGAGAGCATGTCTGCGCTCACACGATGCTCACTGAACTCAGAGACAACTGCACTTCTGCAGCAGCGAGCTCTGTAATGTGGAACTGAGTGCCACTGAAACTCCAATTCCATCCCTCCTCTTAAACAGCTTAAAGCTTTTTTAAAAAAACTAATTCAAAGCTATTTTAAGACAAACACTGTTGGTGTTATATTCATTACCGTTCCTTTCAATACCCTTCCTTCTTGGACCCTATCACTGATCTTTTGGGTTCAAATTGTAAGTCAGAATCACTTTATCCCTTTTATGTTGTTGCTATATTTTAAATTCTATTGTACGGCATCTCAAAATATAATCTCTTAAATTTTGTTTTATGGTGCTTCAGTTTGATCTAGACTTGTTCAAAGTTAAAACAGCAAAAACAAACACATTATGAAGTCAATGAAGTTGTGCCAACCAGGTAAGGATTCAGCACTTTAAATGGAGTTGCCTACTGGATATTCTACGCTGTAGCATCACCACTTCTTCAGCATGCAGATTTCACTGGAATTGTGCCAAGAAATTAGTCTCCAGAGATGTCAGAAAAATGGCTCCACATATAAATCTTTGCTTTGCTTGTTTTAAGTAGTTACTCTAAAAATATTTAATTCAACTATCAAACGTTTTACATATGTGTGCTTACGATATATTAGCAATAATAGCTGCACTGTCTTTGAAATGATATAGTTTCATGTGGATATCTTCAAAATCTTTGATCTCATGGTTTAGCTAATTGTGAGCAAGGTTAATGCTTCATAAAGCAGTGTGCCCTTTTTATAATAATTTAATTAAAAGTGTATTATAAGGAGTGCATAAACTACAGTGTTTGTGGTATGGGACCAAAATTTTGCTGAATCCCACTGTGCCTCAAAAAGAGTTATCTACTTTATCTATGCCTACAAGTGACACTGAGAATTGGCTATACTTTTTAATTTGAGAAATTCAAGTTGTGTTTATTGCCTCTAATAATGTTATGTATTGGCGTGAGAGTTTGCTTCTCAACAGGACAGTTAATCTGGATGTTGGGCTACCAGTAGAGTGATCAATAGCTCGACAAAATTCATACACATGATGACAATTATAAAAAAAATACCCACATTCTTACTAGTCATAGACTTCATTGATTTACTTCAAAACATGCTGAAACTACCTCTTGTTAGGCAGGTAGATTTTATACCAAGGTTACAGGTGAGTTAACTGAAGCATAAAAAGGTTAAGGGATTTGCTTATGATCCTACAGAGTGAATAACAGAGCCAAAAAGCAGAAAAAAGGAGTCCAGATTCCGACTTCCATGTTGCAATTATATAATTCCTTGACAATACGACTTGTGCCCTATACCTAAAAAAATACTGGAAGAGCCTGTTTCTTGTTGAGTAGAATAGTCACTTCCCTGCAAATGCTGCAGAAGATTTTCCACAACTTAAGAGAACATTATATGTGTGTTGTACACAAAATAATTGAAAGATAAATGTGCACATATAATAGAGTGAATGTCTTCCTTCATCGCTCTGTTTTCAACAGAAAAAAAAATGTGATTTTCCTTGCGGTTTGAAGAGTTTTGCTGTATGGTTCATTAAAAGAAAAAGCCAAAGTACAAATGCATCTCTCTAACTAATGGCACCATGAACCATCCTGTTTCCAGTCAGAGTTTTACATTTATATATCAACAGTATAAAGATATACAAGAAGAGTTCCAAAAGTAAGTAGCAAACAGTATATTGTAGGTATTCCACTATTATTCTGTCTGTTGGTTTATGAACATATATAATGGAGCATTTCAGCACTTGTTACTTCTACTATATACATTCTTCGTATAGTCTGTTACAGTTAGTAGTTATATGACAATAGAACAGTATAGTCAGGCAAACTATTACTGTCAGCAATAGTCATTTGAATAAAAAACAGCACAATCTAGCACCCTAGAGGAATGCTACCAAATAGAGAGCAATGGGAAATGAAGTACTACATTTATCCAACGAGAAAATATAGCCCCATGAGAGACAAAGCGTTTGTAAGCTTCCTTGTCTCAGCCTGCCACTATATCTCAGCCTTGTTCTGGCATGTTCACCTCTGGGATGAGAGGGCTGCTCATTGCAAGCTTTCCTGCTCTGCCTTTCCAATGTACCTCAGTCCTGTTCTGGCCGGTTCACCTCCGGGATGAGAGAGTAGTTCATTGCCTTTGTCCCTTCAATTCTCTTTGACCCCAAGCTGTGTTATCAAACAGAGGTTATTTTCTAGAAAGGGACTGTGATGGGGCAGACCAGCCCCACACTGGGATAGAGGGGGTTAATCACTCCCTCTGAGCAGAGGAAGCCCTGTCCCGGAAGTCCTACTGGGCATGCTCACACTGTCAGAGCAGTATAAAAGCCTGCCAGACTGCTCAGTCTGGGCTGGCGGCCGGAGAGAAAGGACACTCTGCAGAGGCTCCAGCCCCCGACCAGGCACAGCCTTTACCAGGGAGAGCCGAAGATCCGGGAGCGCGGATCAGAGGCCAGTGGCGAAGGAGACCCCAGCAAGCGGCGGTGGCTGCTGAGGATCCCAGAGACTCTGGAGTTACCGGAGTTACAAAGGATTGGTGGGAAGTGACCGAGGGAAGGGAAGGTCAGCGTGTTGCGGTCTGGATCCCCACTGAACCCGGGCAGGAATACACTGCCTGGACAGGGTCCTGGGTTGGAGCCTGGTGAAGGCAGGAGGGCCCGGGCTCCCCCACCGTGGGTCGTTAACCCCCCCTTTTTTTTCTGTGACTCAACTTATTCTCAGAGACTCGGGCAATTGGGCCACACTGCTGCAGAGGCGGCGTGTGTAGTGACATTGGCTGGTAAGCCACACGCCCCCATTAGGGGAGGAGCAAGCGAGAGACTCTGGCCATTGGACCGCACTGCCGTAAAGGCTGTTTATCTATAGACTCTGGCCGTCGGGCCATGCTGTTATAGAGGGAGTACTTAGAGACTCTGGCCATTGGGCCACACTGCCATAGAGGCTGAGGTCAAAGGGGCTTTGGGTCGCGCTTTCCCACAAGCAGGTGGGGTTATAAGGACGCCGCCCCCAGACCCCAAGAACGGTACCTCAAATGGGTACTAGGACAGGTGGAGGTGTAGAAGAGGCGGGGATCCCTCGCCCCCCATTTGGACCCCAAAAGGGGCTGACGAGGTACAATCCCTGCCACAGAGACTGATAAATAATTTTTCCTATTGCCGCTGAATGTTTAGCAGCCTATCAACATGTTCAGATTTTGTCCACAGAGATGACAGCGTGAACATCTTTACCTTCCCCTCCATAAATTTCCCTCCTTTAATTGTAAGGGTTTGTTTTAACCCTCAGAAACAATTTCTTAAGACCACAGGAAAACAAAGGACCACGAGCCTAAATACCTATGAACAGCAAGCAAGAATAAGTCCCTTTGGGTGGGTCTCCATTGCAATTGAAAACCCAGGGCTGGCCTGTGCCAGCTGAGTAGGACTAAGAAGCTTAGGCTAGGAAGCTGTTTAATTATGGTGTTGTGTAGACATTCCGGCTTGGGCTAGAGCACCCGGGATGGTGGGAGGCAGCAGCCCGAGCCTGAACATTACACTGCAATTAAATAGCCCCTTAGTCCAAGCCTGAGTCAGCCAGCATGGGCCAGCCATGGGTTTCATTGCAACATAGACATACCCTTAAAATCACATAAGCCCTGTGTAGAACGAGTACGTGAGGCGGCTAATGGAGTGCCTGCACATCGTCTCAGAGACACAGAAAGGGAGTTTGCACCAACATTGCATGGGCTGGCTCTTCAGGCTTCAACGGGAGTGCTACAGGATGACAACGTTGTGCCTGGTTGCACAGCTCTGTTGGTCCAGCAGTCACAGAGGGGCGGAGCTAGCTGGGAATGTTTCTTGTCAAAAAATGCCAGTCCATCAAAAAATTAAGTGTTCTGTAGGAACATGCCAATTTCAGTGAAATTCCAGGGGGAAACCAGGCTGGTTTCCTGCCAGCTCACCTGCCCAGCTCCTCATCAGCTTGCCTGGAAAGCTGAAAGGGGAGTCAGGAAGCACTGGGAACCCTGGCTGACAAGCTCCTTGGCTGGGAGACTGGTTCTCAGGGTCCCTGGTCCTCAACAGCTCAGCTGATAGTGTGATTGGGCTCCTCAGTCTCTTCCGCCCCAGCAACCAGTCTGCTGGGCTGCCCACATCCCTGACTCCTTCAGTCAGCCCAAGAGTTGCTTCCCCACAGCAGAGAGGGAGACCTGGTACAGGTGTAAGGGATACTGGTATCGTCCTTAATCAGAATATTCCTTTTTGCAGGCGATTTTGAAGTTTGGAGCTTCATTCTGATTCAATGAGGTTCTCATGGGATGGATATTCTGCTGTCCAGCCAGCTCTATGTACGGAACCGCAGTTGTAGTGTTAGAAAATAGAATACAGCAGCTCCTTCCTTTGGAATAGAGGGGAGAAGGGGCGTGGCATGCAGCAGCCTCTCTCACTGGCTGAATTAAGGGTCACCTCCTTAGCTCGTTTATACTCAGCCTAAATAGGGGCTCAGTAGTCATGTTCTATGTGCATAGAGAAGATTACAGCATAAGGGCCTAACCCTGCAAAAGGGTCCATGATTGTAAATGGAGTTTTACATCCATGCACTGCAGGATTTGTCACTAGAGTAATATAATGACTGTTACATTAGTGACGGAGAATTAGTGCTAGAAGGATATCCAAGGAATAAATATTTCAGTTCAGAAGGATCAGACTTTAGCATAAAATCTAGAGCTATCTTTTTAAAATACTAATGGATGCAATGTACACTCAGCAAGATATAGGAGTCCTTTCCCCTCTGCTATTATATTACTCATTACTGCATCATAGTGTTCTCACACTGTGATTAAAAATACATTGCATGGTACTTAATAGTTTTTGGATTCTTTGTATTAAAAGACTCAGACTAAAAGAAGGCTAAAGAAAGGTTTAGTTATTTTCCACTTACTCATTTTAGTTATGACTGTGAGATGTAATTCATCAAACGCAGAATGAGAGGTTATCAAACTCTTGCTTCAGTAAAAGAAAGAGGAACATTACCCTCAAGAGATAAATCTTTCATTAAACTTTGCAAAGACCTTAAGCAGTTTCTACCCCATTTATCATTTCTAGTATTTTTTACGCTCCAGTTGCAAGTATTTAGAAGGCAGCACGAGGCAGATACCCAAAAGAAGAGCTGATTTGCTCGCAGAATGGATGAAATCTTTTCTTCCATATCTAACACTTGCTTCCACCTTAGCTTACTGCTAAAATACAGTTTTCTGTGTTTCATAAAAAAGTCACAATATTTTGTTTAACTAAGCCATTGGTTCTGTGTATGGTTAATTCTTAAAACACAGAGAAGGTCAGAGAAGCTTCTCATTCAGTGAAGAGGATGAAACTAGGAAGGGAGAAGCCCACTTGATTCAGCTAACATGGGAATCGATCAGCAAGGTGCTGAGTACCCTCGCCTTTCACTTAAGCCAGTCAGAATTGGGGATGTTCACTCAGTAGCTTGCAGGATTGAAGCCCTTGTAAACTGTAGTGTCAGACATTTTGACAGGGAACTGATTCATTCAGAAATAACTTCTTTTAACTTGAATACGGATGGTCAAAATGGCCTGGGAGGGTCCACAGGGCAGGGGTGAATAAGCATCTTTTCCCCTCCTGGACTGTCACCCAATCTCAAACCCCTCTGCGAGATTCTGGTTCTCATTGCTATTTGTACTATGATAGTGCCTATGGACCTCATCTTGCAAAATACTGTGATTTGAGGTGATGATGCAGATATGTAATGTGACCTGAGGGGATTAAAGAAAGGAAAAAAAAATCCCTCTTTCCACAGCTAACTGGTTATGTGATATGGACAGTTTCCAAGCTTATGATCTTTCTTTGCAAAATTTATTTTCCATACTTTCACATAATGATGAAATATATCATGGATATCTATCATCCTCTTCTTGTACGGGCTTTTTAGCAAGGGTCTCAGATTATAGCCAGTTGATTAATTGATTCTGTCATGAAGTTGTATGGAATTACATTTCTTTGCAGATTCTCCTTTTTTCTGTTTAATAGTCTGATTTATTTTAATGGCTGTAATGTATTCTGGCAAAATTCATTTAATTTTGTAATATCTATATTGAAGGTCTTTAATTTATTCATGAAAAACTCACCAAGAATTTCATGCTGTTGACAAATGAGGCTTAAAACTGGCTTCAGGAATCAAGACCTTTCAAAAATTTATAATAAATTTTAATATTTAAGGTAAGAAATGTTTAGCTTTCTCTAAGAAAACCATTAACTGATCTGGCAGATGTCAGAAGAGGGTAACTGATCTGAGGTAGTTTTCCAGACCTGAGTATCCAGTCCAGCATATCCTATCATATATATGGAAGCCGAGATCCCTGAATGTGTCATTGAAAGTTTACTCCAAGGAATTAATTGGGAGCATGATATGCTTGGAAGGAATGTTCAATAAACTCTAGAAATATCCTGTTGTAGTATCATTTTTACACTATTTTAATAGACTTAGCTTGCCATTATTTCTGTATTAAAGAATTGCCTAGGAACCCCAGTTATGGAGCAGAACCCCATTGTGCTAGATGCTGTACAAATAAATCAAAAAGACTGTCCCTGCCCCAAAGAGCTAACTCCATTCTTATTCAACTCAATGGCCAACAAGCATCAGGCCCATAGTAATAAACAAGGCTCCAGTTAAGCCCCATTCAGCAGCCTACATGCTTAGCTAGCTGGTTCTTGCTCACATGCACAGGGTCTAATGGATTTCCATATGTGGTGCTGGATGGGCAATGGAGGTTTTTCACCTTTTTCGGAAGCAGCTGTGAGAGTCACTTGATAGGATTATCTGGTTGTAGGTCATTTAATGCATTCCTTGCCATTACAAGGGGCTAAGGCATTGATCCCTCCTATACTCTTCCTGTGGCACATAATAGCTTAGTTTCATGGGTCATTCACTAGAGAGGTGGGAAAATCAGGGTCCAATCCCCGTCTCAAATTTCTCTTTCATTAATTATCCAAAGTGGAAGAGCTTCAACAGGCAAGACTGAGGGAGCCCCACATCAGAATACCCCATAGTTCAGTGTCTAGAGCATACTCCTGAGAAGCGTGAGTCCCCGTTGAAATCCTCTCTGCCCCTCAAGCAGAGGAGGGAATGCAACATCCCAGGCAAGTGTTCTAACTGCTCTACTATAAAGTTGTAAGGTGGGTACTATCATTAGCTCCTCTTTTGGAAGTTTTATATTGGGTGAAACAGCTGCAAGAAACCCTTAGTCCGGGTGCCTATAGCAGGGGTTCCAATTTGTGGATTGATAAGCATAGCCAGGCACCTAAGCATGGGCCTCAAGGCAACACCTACTACTCCTTGGCATCTCTCACTGGCTAGCTGAGGCAGTACCGTGTCTAGCATGCTGGCTTTCATGGATCCCATTGTAATGTGGCTCTTCCTCCTCATTCGTTGTACAGAAATCCCAGGCACCTAACTGAGGATTTGTGAACCACAGTGTTGTTCCTGTCATTTTCTAGGTGATGTGACAGTTTGCATCATCTAAATCCCTTTGAGATCCAGGCCCCAATGATTCAGTGGGAGCAGTTAGGCCAAGATAAAGGGCTTTTGAAAATCCCCCACCAAAGCTATCATCTAGAGTTCAGATACAGCTGACAAAATAAATGGAATCCAAATATCGGTGCTTGAGACATTTAAGAAGTTGCAATTCTTGCAATGAATCATTTCCAGAGTGCCATTTAAGGACTGTTGCAAAGCCCACTGAGGTCAATGGAAAGACTCCAGTAGTCTTCAGTGTAGGGTTGCTAGCCCTCCATGTCTGTGCTGGAGTCTCCAGAAATTAACGATGAATGTTTAATTAAATATTATGTCATGTGATGAAACCTCCATGAACACCTCCTATCAAAATTGGGAACCCTAGTTCAGAGGGTTTTAGGTCAGGCCTTAGTAATTATAATGCTTGAAAATTTTGCTCCCTTGGAGGCTTGCTGTCTATGTAAAATATTCATCTTCAAAATGAAGCTGATATATTATATATACCAGAATTAACAAAATTAACAAAACTGTAATTTTCTCTAACTTCCAAACTTTTTGTAATAATACAGATCAACTGAGGACAGGCTCATTAATATCTGATTAGACAGGTTATTAGACATTTTCTCATGCTAGCATTTTACTTTGAACTCCAGGGGCTTTATAAGTGTGAAGAAGTCAGCAAATAGTAAGAAATTCAACTCAGTGCAGATAACAAATTAAATGTTTCACATAATGAGCATCTTAAAATCAGAGGCTTTGCCATTGTCAAATTAGTCTTCTCGCTATACCTTTACTTCAAATAGAGAATGTTTAACATAATGTAGATTTCAGTTACTAAGATATTTCCACATGATTTTTAATAAAATGGAAAGGAAGTTCTGTCTAAGATAGTTTCTTTGATTTTAATGAATTAAGATGGTACTCATTAACTAGACATATAAATCCATTAGTGATTACCTTCAAAAAGAAAAATGTACAAGCCAAAAAGAATTGTTTGAATTGCATTTTCTCTCAGATCATCTTATTTTTATAGTAGTTTGGTGTTGATGGCAATTTGCTGCATTTTGTGTGAAACCTATTCATTATTCAGATGACAAAAAAGACTTATAAAAGCTCTACCTTCATTTGTAGCATGTGCAACAGACATTCTAAGGAGAACACACCTGAAGTAGGTCATCATTAGATATAATTATTAATGAATGAATTTAATGAGATGCAATTGCAATATGAGTTCCAAGAAAAACTTAGTTGACAGAGACCTATTTCTTCATTTAATCTGTAAATATTTGAAACATAAATTATGTTGATTTTAAGAATGCATGTTATGTGTGAAGTTTTATACTAATTAGGATGGACTGATACAGAACTCACTGTAGTAAATGTTATACCTCCTCTGCTAGAAGATTTTGATGAGACTTTTTTAAACTGTCCTTGTTACGCATAATTCGTTGCAAAACAGTATATTGAACTCTCACTTTCAATCTTGAAAGCTGATATTTTGAGTTGGAGGTTGATCTTATATGGACTTCATCAGATTTATTGATGCAGACAGTGGACAAGGTTTAAATGAGGCCTTAGGTCCCTATTCTGACAATAATTATCCACTTAGTAATTTACTATTGTGAGAAATCAGACTGTGCAGTAAAGTTAAGCATGTGTGTTACATGTTTGCAGGAACAGGATCTTAGATGGAATCTCAGCTGATGAGTTCAACAATGCACACTATGTTAGTGAGAAGGGGAATCTGCTGAAATATTTTATTAACCTGCCAGGTCTCAGCTTATGTGTCTCCAACCTGAGACATACCTAGATGGGCCTGATATTTCAGGGGACAGATTCTCAGCAAACCCAGAAACAGCAAGCCCCTTTAAAATGTGTGAGATCAAGAACTCAGAAACTGAACTACCATAAATCACTAGTCACTTTTGAAAATATAAGCTTTAGGATTCTGTTTGTCCCTTAACAGGAAGGTACATCTAGAAATCTATGGACATTTGGTATATCTTTTTAAAGATATTACAAGTAATAAGGTTTGATACAGAAAATGAGGACTGTACAGAAGACAATCTGATCATTCTAAACAAAGCAATAGCAAATGTCAGAATTCTAGAGACCATTGTTTAGCTGAAATTATTATACTAAATAGATCCAACCTTTGACAAATAAAGTTGAAGTGGATAATTCTATGCCAAGAGTACCAAATGCAGCATTTCATTATTACAATCAAAACATAGTTTGTAGTCTGTCATTATTGTGATTTAGTGAACTACTGTTTGTGTTCACAGAAAGCTGAGGATCAAGATTTTCTGTGTATTTTATCTATATTCTGCTCTATGGATTTGAAACTAAACAAAACTCGCAAGTGAAGAGATAATTCTCCTAACATTCAACCTCATCTTTGACAGAGATCTGTATTTATTGGCTAATTTTGAAAAAAAATTACTAAATCACTACCTCCATATACCTATGGTCGCTGATCTCCATGGTAGTTTAAAAGGGAGGATTCATGTTTTCCTTGCACAAAGCTCCAATTTCTTATACCTGAGAGTTACTATTATTTGTTATACTGAGAGCACATGTGTTTTAATACATCATCCTAGGCACTGTCTAGACATAAAGGAAAACACAGTTGCTGCTTCAAAAGGTTACAATCCAAGGTCTTGATGTTGCAAAGGCTTGCGTTCCTGCTTAACTTTAAGTACATGTATGCTTCCGCTGAACTCAAATTCTTTCTATTTTATTTTAAGGAATCCAGCTTCATAAGGGCCTGATCCAAAGCCTGCTGGCATCAATAGAATTGCTCTCAATGACTTATGGGCTTTGGGATCAGGTCCTAATAGAGAAATTGGAACAGGATACCCCAAATTCAAACAAAAACGTAACTCAGAATTGGTGCCAGCCTGGACACATTCAGCCAGTAAAGACAGATTAAAAAACCCCTTAAAATACTGACAAAAAGGAGACTAAAATGCTCATGGCCATACTGACCTAATTAGGAAATCATGCCACCAAACATGCAAAACAGCTAAGGAGGAGGCTTTATAGATAGGATTACTGAACCAGCAAGTCCTTGTCCCCAGTATGAACATTGGGATGGATGTCCAGATAGGACATTGGGATGCAGTGTAAAGACAACTTCACCTACTTTAGTTGGCTTGGATGGTCAGTGAGGAGGTAGCAAGTAGTTAGTTTGGGTATTGATTAGTGTTAATAAAATAATTCACAGTGACAACTTTAATGCTTAAAATGTTGCTTTAGGACCATGATGTGCCATTGGATGAAATAGCTTATAAGTGCTAAGATTCTGCAAAAGTAATATCTAACACAGCAATATCCAGTGTTCATTTTAGTGATCAAAAGGAGTCACTTTAGCTCACAGAATCATTTAAGTTGGAGAGGACCTCTAGTGGGCACTTGTACACAGATTATGCTTCCATACAGTGAAGCGATTATAAAATAAAATGTATAACACTCAAGATAAAATGCATAATTAGGCCAAAACTCAGCTACATGCAAATACCTCCTGAGCATTCAGAAGATTGAAAGTGCAGACCTCCAGCTTGACAGGATATTTGACCATAAGTCAAGCTATACGCTGAACAAACATTAGAAAAGGACTCTTCTCTAGTCATCTCTAATTTTAAAAGACACTTTTAAGAAGCTGTAGTAGATTTCATTATGCATAACTGTATACCCTTGCCCCAAGGTATATCACCTGGCAAACCAGCATGACCTCATCACAACAGAAGAAAGAAAGAGAACTTAAAAAAGATAACAAGGACAGTAGTAATAGTTATAAAAGTGTGCATTAGTATTTACTTTATCATCATCTACAACCAAAGTCTCTACTCCCCTTTCCCTATAGCTCTTACCACTACAGCAAGCCCACAGTTGCCTGGGGAGGCAAACCTGCACTTGGGACTAACTCTCCTCAAAATCAGTACCTGTTCCTTAGTAGATTCCTTCTTTTTTTTATTTTTTATGAGACTTCTTTAGTCTCCTAGGCATTTCAAGTGCTGTCTCATCCTCCTCTTCTTCTTGGAATGAGCTGGTTCTGGTTTATATAAGCCCAGACCACCTACCCCATCCCACCACACACTCCCAGCAGCCTTTGAGAGGACTACTTAATTGGAGTCAGCTGCTTGGATGTTCTTTCTCTCTCAGCCCATCTGACAATTCACTATCACAACCCTGTCCTACAATAATGCAAAATCTAACACATACATATTCTTACTTGCACAGGGTGCCAATTTCATCTTTTCTACTTTTGCCGACTACAAATTTTTACAAGCAATTTTAAAAGTATATAAACCTTTCATAATGTGCTTAACATCTATTACTTCCAATCAAAATTTTACTGATTTGCATTATGCAGATAAGGACATAATCAGATGTCTGGTCATGCAATGCATTCTAAGGTATTTTAGAGAATAATAAATTTAATAGCTTGAATAAATAGCAATAAGCTAGGTCAAATAAATAATTCTTAGCCTGCACTTAAACAATGAAACCATGGTAGTCAATAAATCTCCTGGAATAAGCAGTTCTATAGCTCTGGTACACAGTAATTAAAAGCTCTCATCCCAGAAGTCTTTCATGCGCAAAATAAACCAACAAAAAACCCAAACTGGAGAAAGGGAAATACTATAATATTAATGTCATATAAGGAGTATCAAATTAAAACCACACAGATGCCATTAGATTTATTGTTTTCCTATGCATTTTTTTCTTTAATTGATTTACGGCATTACGAAAAAGGTAGAATCTCATTCACACAAAAGCACGTAAGTTTAAGGTACCTTTGGACTGCTAGAATGATCTAAAGGGGCTTTAGCAGATTTGAGAATTAGAGTCTTAAAGTCTAACCACACAAAATAGGAACCTACCGTTTCATGCATACATTACAATATGACCTTTATTTCTGAATCCTGCACATTGGGCCCTCCTTTCATTCTCATTGGTGGCTACCATTTTCATCTATAGGTGTTTTGGGGAAAACACGAGTTAATGAAATCTGCCTTAAATTTTATGCTACATGGAAATGTGTCACGTGAGAAGATAACATGGTGATTGCTCTTAACAGGATCATGCCTCTGAGGCTCTGCTCCCACAGTCATTACTCAGATTATAACAGAAGCAATTTAAATTTTCAGCAATATTAAAAACTAAAACTTCATGACATTAAGAAACTACTTCAGGGAACTTACTTCTGATTTATTCTAGAACAAGAGCTGAACCAGGGCATACATTTCACTAAATGGTAGCCATAGAAAAATCAAGTTGTGATTTATAGTTAAGTGTTTCAGATTTCATATTTCTCTTATCTGAGTTGAATCAGGAACCCATGGCCAATAAAAAATGTCAATGGGAATTTTGTGTTTGACCTCAGCAGGAGAAGGATCGGGATCAATGGTTGATATTGTGAAGATCAGTTAGGGGATTCAGCTACACAACTCCTATGAAAATAGATGGGAATCACATAGTGCTTGATTTCAAACCTCTTCTTGGCTTTGAAAAACCTAAGCCTATATTTTTAGCAAAACCTAATATGCTTCATAAATGATCTCACTCTATAGATGTCACCTGTACTATACTGAGAACATATGGTTTGTTCTCCCTCCTACACTCATTCACATCCCTTTTCAATTAATGAATCCAAGGTGGCATTTTAAAGCCACAATTCTGCTCCTCTTTAAGTGAGATTGGATCAGGCTGCCAGTGAGCTATGTTTATTAAGGAAAGTTCACAAAACCTGATATACAAGAATGAGCACCGTTCTAAATTAAATTATTTATTTGTTCCATGAAAATACTAGAGGAAAGAAAGTCTCCCTGTCTTCTGATATCCACTTTTCATGTGTACATTATGATTTGCATTATGTTCTTGTTCAAACTTCCATGTGTCAGAGTGGGAGTTTTGCACAGCAATTGTGTTTGGTATGGAACTTTGATGAGCCCTCCATATGTTCTCTGAAAGAGTGCACAGAATGAAAGTGAGTTGTCCCTGTTTTCATGATATCTTTTGGTGTGTATTCCCTTCAGCTGGCTAGTTATTATTAACCATTCATTGGATTTTCTCTCTCATTTACTGAGCAGAGGCACATTTTGGCTTTTTAGCTATGAAAGGAATTTGGAAAGCTGTGTTGTAAGCAATGCAATATGGTCTAATAATGGTAAATGGTGAGTAATCAGTGCCCTGAAAGCTCAAGCTCCCTCGGACAAAGCCTCAGCTGGTACAAATCAGCAGAGTTTCACAGATGTCAATGGTACTATGCTGATTTACACCATCCGAGGATCTGGCTCATGTGGTCGTATGTACAACCACGCACCTTAGAGTCAATCTGAGTTCTGCTTAGGCAAGAATTACAGCCAGGGTCCTTTGTAGGTAATAGCGAAAAGGAGCGAGCGTTCGATAAGAATCTTAAGACTGCAGAGTGATTGCTGATAGTGATAGCTAAACTTATCTTTCCCAAATAAGCCCTGGCAAGCAAGACAGCACTGGACCCATCACTAGTCCTCAGGCTGCTTCTAAAGATGGGAAAGTAGGGTTTGTTGAATGGCAAACAGAACTGTACTTGCCTTTATCTTGTTGAGCCCAGACCTTTGAGGCCTAAAATTCAGGAACTTCCACAGTAAACCTCCAATCTAATAAAGAGCTAGAGAAAAAATGTTTTGTTCAGTTTTATTCAGCCTCAAACATTATCCGTTTATGAATCCAATGAAGTGACATTAGCAAAGAAGAGTGCTATCAGAAATGGCACGATTAGTCACTATAAGTAAAATTACAGTCAGGTAATCTTGAAGCAATTATAATACAAACTACCCTCTTGAATATATACTGGTTGAAGGAAACTTCTGTAGTGTATTTTAGTTGTAATGTTGACATTTAGGCATGAAAATGTACCAGCACTACCAGTTTCATATTATTAACAAACTGATTTAATTAGAATACAGGTGGTCATGATCATTTTGTGGTCAAGTGTTTAGCAGTGTTGTGCTGATATGATACACTAACAGCTGCAGCAGCAAGATTAGTGGATTGTATAAATTCTTACAAATATCTTATACAAAAAATAATATCACTTATATTTCAGTATATTCCTCCAGGAACGTTCCCTATTATCTATCCAATAGTAGATGCTTTTGCCTACTTTCACAAAATTCATTGAGCACTATTAGCAAATAACAAAATAAAAACTAGACAAAACCTTTTATTTTCTTCGGCACTTCTATTGCTTGGGATTTATTCTCATGAGAAAGCAATTTAATTTAATATAATACATTTCCCTTCAAACTTAGAGCTTCTAAATATTATGAAACTTCTAATTCAGTAGAAGTTGGCAAATGGAATTGAATACATGATTGAATTATTTCGGAATTAACTGACCTTTTGCTGGATCAATTGGTATTCTAAAAGTAATATAGGTCTGAGCAAGAAACATTCAAATGGGATTTTTGTCATTACCAATAATAGCCTCGTAAATTATCTTTCCAGGTGTAAACCCTGGGAAGTTTTGTTCTTGTTAAAAAATGTTATTGATGACAAAGCTATGAAGCTGAAGTTATGAGTAACAAACAACCAAAAGGGATTTACTGGATGTCATAAAATTCTGTATCTGGGACCCATGACAAGGCCAATAATGTCAGAGAAATGAGAGGCAATAAAGCCCTGGTTTAATTTATGATTTGCAAAGCATCTGCTCAGATGAGGTGCATAAACCACAGGGCACATGAATGAGAAATATATGTTATACTGGAAGTCGTAATGAGGAGCCTAAAGAATGGTGTCTTAGATCTGCAATGTAAAATATTAAATTACTTCAAATAATTCAATAGCATGACTACTTATTCAAGCCTGCTTTCCTCTTGCAAGTATTAGTCTTGATTTTTTTAAAAAAATATTTGAGAGAAATATACATCTATCTTATTTCCATAGCATAGTTGATATTATAACTGGACTGTTTAATTTAATTGTGTGTGTAAATTCAGTCCCTCAGCCAGATGACTTTTCCTTTGAAAAAAAGATGTGAATGAAAGGTTTACTGATCATCCCATAAAAACTGTTCAAAAATAGCAGGCATACTGTAAATCTACTTCACAATGCAAATCTGGAACATGTGAAAAGATGTGGCTCGCCATTGTTATTAAAGCTGCAGTCCTTTGACAGGCAGACATCTAACTGACTCAGGGCCAGTGCAAGGATATTTTGCGCCCGAGGCGAAACTTCCACCTTGCGCCCCCGCTCCCCCTTATTTTCCTTTAAATGAAAGTATTTACTTAAAAAATTGACTGAATTTAGATATGGATGTTGTGTCTATCCAGATATCACACATTCCTCCAAAGATGACTTACATATTTAAACACATCTCATAAGACCCAATGACATGCTTAGGAAGGCTGGCTGGGAATTTTCCATCAAAACTGTTTTTTGGTTTACAAAAAATGTGTTTTAGACTAAACAAATGTTTTTACAAAAAGAGCCTACTTTCTATGGAAGATTTTCTATTTTCGTAACCCCCTACAGTGGAGTAGCTAGGCTTCAACAATACGGGGAGTGCCCACCAAAAAAAAGGGCACCATTTCCAGGGTCGAGCAAAATAAAAAATTACCTGGTGGAGCTGCTGCTGAAAGGCTGAGGCCGAAACGCCGCCGTCGGACAAACCAGTGAAGCAGGTATGGCCGCCAAAATGCAGCTGAAAGAAGTGGAGCTCTTCTGGCGACATTTTGGCCGACCGACCTGCTTCGCCGCTTTGTCCAGCGACGGCATTTCGGCGGCAGCTCCACGAGTTAAAAAGGTGCCACTTTTCGGAATCTGAGCTCAGGGGGAGCGTCTGCTCCTGGTGATCCCCCCTGCAGCTACGCTACTGCCCCCGCCAACAGACACAGAATAAACAGACATAGAATAAACTTCTAAGGACAATGTCAAGTAATTTTCTGTAGGTTTAGTGTTTGAGCTACCTTAAAATTATTGCCATCTGAAAAGTGGGGAGTCAGGAGGGAGCGAGCAGGGCTGGGGGCTAGCACCTGGGGGAGCAGCAGCCCGACTTGGGGTGCTTCATGGGGTGCTGCACTGATGGTCCAAGCTGACTTGGCTGCTCGGTGCCACTTTGTTCCCGGAGCCGGCCCGAGCCAGGTGGCGGAGAGAGCTGGGCACCCTGCGCCAAGCTCTGCGGCCACCCGCATTGGGCAGACGTCCACTGAGGATCCCCACGCCGGCCACCCTTACCTGCTCTCCCGGTGCCAGATGCATGTTTAACGACGTCTCTCTTTTCTTTATTCATTCGTTTTCCAGAAATAGTGTAAAAAATAAATTTGGGGCACTGCTTTTTGGTGCCCCCAAATCTTGGCGTTAGGCTGCCATCTAGTTCGCCTAGTCTTTACACCGGCCCTGCACTGACTGCAAAAAGAATGTCATGGGATACATGACATTCTGTTATCAAGGATTTGGGCCTCAAAGAAGGAAAACATGTGCTAAAGTTCACCCCTGTTCAGCACAGCATGTGCTTAACTTTAAGCATGTGCTGAAGTCCTATTGATTTGAAAGTGCATGAAAGGCTTTGCATTGTAAAAAGCTTGCATACATCACAGTCATGCAACAAGATCTGCATGAGCTGTGTTCTGTTGTCTTTGGTGGGATTCTCTCCATTCATGAGAGTCTCTGCAGGCAGATCCCATTGTATGATGGGGCTAAAACAAAAAAAATAGTTTTTATGTCCAAACAGCAGCATGGCAATTTTTTTTAATATTAGATAAAGGTCAAAAATCATAATCCTCCCTCATAAAAGCAGGAAAAATGTGTTTTTTTAAATAACCCCTGAAAATGTGGTTTATTAAGTAATTTGAATCAATACACCGGTGCAGAGATAGAGAAAATGATGCATAATTGAGAAGGGAAAATATTTTGCTTCACAACTCTTAGCAGACATAATGGCTAAGAGCTGCATTCAGAAAAATACCATTTAAAGCTATAGTGCAGTTAACTGTGAAAGCAGATTTCTAAGTTTTATCAGCTGTAGGGGTTCAGGTGTCAGGGAACAGTTTTTTTCCCCCCTTATGCAACTCTCACTACTCTTGTCAGGCTGAGGTCAATTCAGCGCAGTGCAATGAATGAGAATCACTGAGTCCCTGGACATTCTGCTTTACAATAAAACATTGTCTAATTAATCTGCCAATAACTTTATTTGCATCTGGAGTTAGAATATTTTGACATTAATCTTTCATGTTAGCAGATTTCTCTCAATCTTTACATTTGGGCCTCTGGATGTCAGCTGTGATGTCAGAGGTATATCTACTGGCAGCTACTCAGGAACCCTCACCTTGGGGGGGTTCCAGTGCAGAAATGGGACT
Source organism: Dermatemys mawii (assembly GCA_007922305.1). Classification (NCBI taxonomy): domain Eukaryota; kingdom Metazoa; phylum Chordata; order Testudines; family Dermatemydidae; genus Dermatemys; species Dermatemys mawii. The sequence goes on along the minus strand of ML677372.1, from coordinate 17,444,210 downwards.
GCAGTGAAACTTGCTACATTTCCTGTGGAGTTCCTCCTAGGCCCTGGGGTATAACAATGCAATTCCCTCTCAATCTTTGTCCATCTCATTCCCATCCATATACAAAATCCCTGATTATAGAGATTGAGTCATCGATTCCAAGTCCAGAAGGGCCCATCAAATCATCATGTCTGAACCCCTATATAATACAGGCCATAGAATATCATGGCTAAAGCTGTCTTCCAGAAAGGAATGCAGTCTTGATCTTGCTGTCTTCTTGAGATTTCTTCTTGTTTATGAGTTTTAAATGCAATGCTCTATATTTTTATGTAGATTTGTTAAGATTCTGTTAAAGCTGGTAATCCACTGACCTACCTTCTCTGATGTAAATTTCTTAGAGCAAGATGGCATTTTTTACTTTGCCATCAATATCATCTGGTTAAAATTGTGCTCTGAGATTTATAAATTTGTGAATGATTTTCTGACATTTTGTTTCAACTCTCCAAAGTTCTTTGACTGAGATAGTGAATGTTTCCATGAGTTGAGCCTTTATGTGTTTTAAAAATTGAGTCATTATTATTCACATTTGCCATTCTCTGATGCCAAGTCTGCTTTAAAGCTAGCCCTGCATTAAGGAAAATTAGAGAATCAGATTGAATCCCCATTTCAAAAACACATCTTAAACAAATACATAAATTGGTCCTAGGTTACATGGGAACTTATGTTTACTGCACCAGTTTTGATTTGCTAGCTATTATGGAAGTGCTGGTCATGACTCCATGGGTAAGGAAGAGTTCCATTTTACACTCAATGCAGTAATCTACTCATCGGAACCTATTTTAGAGGACGATTGTACAGATGTTCTGATTAATGGTGTTCTATTGTCCAAATGCTTTTTATAGGATTTTCTGCCATTAGTGTTCCTGGAGCCTGGAGTTTAACTAAAAATAATCTTTTAGAATTGACAATAGAGAACTTTTGAATTCAGTCAGACTCTTTTTTTTAAAAAAAAATAATAATCCTAGGGCCAGATCCTCAGATGGGAAAATTGACATTGCCTCTTTGCTGTCAATGGATGTATGCCAGTTTACACCACCACAGAATTTGGACCTTAACAGAACAAAGGAAGGTCTGAGATTGGTTACCTACTGACCTCTCCTTTTGCTCCATTATGTCAGGAAATTCACCTTTTAATGTAGCCTTCCCCATCCCTTTATAGATGATTCCTTTCTCAGTGCTCCAGAATAAGTGGGAAAACAAAAGGCGTCTGCTGATATGCCTGTAGATACCGTTTTCCCAAACCTCAATTGGAAGTCTGTTTAATTCTGTGTACAAGTGAGAATTATCATGGCTAATAATTGAATCCCATTAAGGAGTCAGCCTGACACCGTGCTGATGCCCTAAAACCAGACTGAAGTCTGTGGCACTCAAACTCAGAGGTATGTTTATCTCCTTGCAAGGTTGTATCTCAGGCTATTGATTTTTTTCAGTAGGCAAGTAATAGTCTATTTTTACTTGACTCCTAGATGCATAATCAGTTTTTAATTTGTAATGAAAGAGGTGCTGGGGCTGAAGCAAAGATTTACTTTCCTAACTGACGGGGCAAGTCCAGAGATGCTGGGGCTATGAACAGCCATGCCTAGAAGTGCTGGGATTCAGCCCTGGCACAAATTAAGCATTGTGTAGAACATGTATCAATAAGAACAGGTGTGCTTGTAATCCTCCTATGCCAACTGAATACCTTTCAGAAAAGGGGTTTTCAATCTAGGGGTCCATGGCCCCATGGTGGGATAGGAACAGATGTCAGGGAGTCACAACTACCTGAACTTCCCATATGACTTAATGAGGAAGGGATCCTTGCTAGATGGAAGGGGATACCAGGTGATAGTAGTGTAGAAAAAATGAGAACTGCTACTTTAGATACCCACCATATATTTAGCTATAGCACCATACAAATCACTTTAGATACACTGTTTTGTCCATATATTTTAGAGATATTATATTTGTCCATAGAATTTGATTCCAGTATTTTCTGCCTTTAATACTTTCAACTCTGAACATACCCGGGAATCCAAACTGCATTAGTAAAGAATAGAACATTGTATGCAAAACAGTTTCAAAGCTTTTCATTTGAACTGTGTCAAAGCAACAAGTAAAAATAAATTAATTGTAATAAGAAACAGCAATACCTAGTTACAATGTGCTGAGATGATATACTGCTCTTCATCAACTGATGATATAGGATAACATCAGGAAATATATATTCTGAAAACAATATTTCAAAAGGTATGCAAATAAGGAAAGGGTGGAAAGAACTAATAACAGTAACCTTTCAAATTCTTCTGTAAAACAATAAATATGTAAAGAACCAAAAATGGAAGGTAGTGATATGAGAGAAAATAATGCTAATTTCTGTACAGTATCCATAAATGTCTCTTTAATCCTTTTTAAAGGATTTAATCTATTAAAGTATTGATTAAGAGAGTAATTTCTTTCAGTTGTTACGTAGAAAGGAAACATCCTTCTAACAATTTAAAGTAATTGTATTTACCTCAGTGGAGTGTCAGATTCTTAGCTGATGTAAGTCAGCCTGGCTCTGTTGAAGTCAATAAGTCCTCAGTGTAAACTGGGCTTTTTCACAGCAGCACACTAGAAACTATATGGAAGCTTTCTCCCACTTGTTTGGATCCCTTTAAGAGTTTCTGTCGTGCGAGGTTGGGGAAGAAATCCTGGCCCCACGGAAATCAATGAAAAAATTCCTACGGACTTGAGTGTGGGGCTAGGATTTCACTTATAATATTTGTTTTTCTTTTTGGGCCAGAGTCTCAAAGCCTGGCTGTCACGGAGCAGCACCTTGTAGTCCTATAACTAGTCCTATTGTGTTCAATGTATGGAGTGATGCACTGCTCAAACTGAGTAAGGATCTGGCCCTGCCCTCTTGCCTCCTGTGTTTTTACAAATTCCCAGGTGAATTTTAAGCCTTGTCCAAAGTGCTGTTGCAACTAAATTTTGGGCCTTGAAATATAAACAAATAGAGCGAAGGACATAAATCCACACCGTGTAGGAGTCAAGCAAAGGAGTTTATTACGTACAGCGCTGACGGAGTGTCATCTCACTTATTAGGCTCAGAGACACTGTTAATTAATTGATTGCAATGAATTATATAGATTTACCATGGGCGTGGAAAAGGGATGGGGTAGGCAATTGCGGAGCCCCCGATAGGTCTAGCACAGCAAGACAAGATAGCACAGTAGCCAATAGTCAAAAGGTCACACAATGTCTCCGCCCATGGTTTCAGGTTAACAAGTTAACATGTAATTAGTACTTTAATGGACTGTAT
>ML677372.1:17359120-17440791 GCA_007922305.1 Dermatemys mawii | reverse complement strand
TATATATATATATATATATATATATATATATATATATATATATATATGTGTGTGTGTGTGTGTGTGTGTTGAGTTTGAGATGGGGTCCACAGGAAAGAAGTAGCTCCTCTGATCATTTAGCAGGTACATTCCTAGGAGTTAAGCAAACAGTGTAAAGTATATGGCAATAAGAATTGTCTTTTACGTTGCTCCTTTGTGTTTTAAGGCAGGCGCTGGACCCTGGGAAAGTGAATTTGGGAAGAAGCCATATCTCATACTGACATGCCAACCTTTCATAAACTCAAGGTTGGTGAGAAGAACTCCTTCTTACAGGAGAACTAACGTAACAAGAACAGGACATCTTTGTTTTATTTGCAACTTTGAATAAGATACACTTATTTAGTTATGCTCCAACATCTGGCATTTTGCTGCCTATGATTTAACAAACAAAGCAAGGTTATTGTCTGTTATTTTGCTCTCTTTTAGCTAATTACTATTTGCTAGGCCTCTTGGCCAAACTCTGTACTTAGGGCCTCTGAAAGCTGACACAAACCCATGCACCAAATTGTTATGCCCCAGTACGTGAATTTTGGCCCTTCAAGAGCAAGAGGCTTAAGAATAGATGGAATATATTATTTTACTACTTAAATTTCAGGGTCTGTGCGCTGGAGTTTTTGAGCATGATAAATGCATATCCTTCCATCTACAACTCTGTGCAGCTAAGTGAGTGGATTTGTGTTGTATATGATATTCTACCCTGCAGATACAAGAGCACTCAGGGCCAGATTTTTAAAGGTTTTTAGGCACCTAAAGCAGCAGATTTTTGAAAAAAACCCACCATTTTTGTTTCAATTGAAGCAATTTGCTGAAATCAGCCCTAATTCACAAAATGTTGACCTGAGTCTGCATATTTTTGGCAAGAAGTGTGACTATTTTTTTCTCCAGCTCTATTACAAGTGGATGTGTTTTTTTATTTAATCCAAGAACTACCTTGGCCAAAACTGGGAAGGCCCCTTCTTATCAGTAAGGAGTTCAGACAGATGAATCCTAGATGGTGAGTTACCCATGTGATTTCCTAAAGAAAGTTGAGAAGTTTTCCATTTGTAGGTACAGTGGGCGCAAGACACAAACAGATGAAATGATACCTTGCAACATTTGCATTTGTAGCTACTCATTGTACAGTAGATTAGATGGAGACATTAAATTCCTAATCCTTCACCATTAAAGTAGCTTTGCCATTGATTTCAATGAGTGTATGATCAGCAATAAAAGACTGATTCTAAGTCTGCTGAGGTCAATGGAAGGACTTGGATTCAATTTGTTTTGGATCAGGCCCTATATGCCAAGCAAGTAAATGACATTTTAAATTTAGTATTTAGAGTTACTCTTTCTCTGTCCCCTCATTCTTCCTTCAACCTTCCTTGTATCTCTTATTCAAACAATAATATGCATCAAGGACAGTAGTGGAAATTTATGAGGTTAGATTTCCTACAGCGTAAAAGGTAGTCAGTTCCCATTATTACTGAAAAACATTCCACACAATTTCCAGAAATCCTCACTAGACTGATTCTTTGATCACACAACTAAAAGTCTTTTCTGCATTTGGTCTTGAAATCTGAGTTTAAAATATTTTATTTCTTTTAATAACAGAAGTAATTTATCCTTATTTCCACTGGGTCAACAATATAGTACACAGACCAGAATTTCATTGACTTGTGATTTTCCTCCAATAGGTTTTCAGTCCAGCAGCAAGCTCAGGGCCAGATTCTGATACCTACTCGCACTGGTTAGCAGTTACTAACACACACACAATCCCACTGAGTTCAAGGTTTAAGATGTTATTCATCAAGAGTAAGGGCATCAGAATCTGGACCGGATATTGCAATTGGGCTGGAAACTGATATAGCTATAGCTATTTCTATATGTATAGATGGATATCACTATAATATACCTGAAGTTCCAGAAAGAGTTCCACTGTGCACTACTGGCATAAATGTGAGACACAGAGCCATGCTGCCCCTGTGGAGGAGTAGGGGGCATTGTATCTCAGGAGGGTACGATGCATTCTGGAGTTCTCCAGCAGGAATCATTGCTGCATTTCATAAGGATGTGAAGGACATGCTCCACTAGTAAGCCCATTAGGGTGATTAGTGCCTGTGAGGGTGCTAGGAGGTAATGTCCTTGTACTCAGGAGAATTCAGGGACTTGATGAGGTGGGAAATAATGCTTATGCTTCGAGTATTAATCCAGTCTCTAGCTATTGGGGCTAGAGGGAAACTTCCCTGGGCAAGGTGATCCCATAATTTTCTACTTGGGGGCTTCCTTCACTTTCCTCAAAAGCATCTGGTGCTGGCTACTGCCAAGAGACAGGATATTGGACTACATGGGCCAATAATGGTGTTTATACTGTGGCCAGTTGTTGTCACTGGGATGCAAGAGTTCCCTATCCTATTTCTCCTTCCTGTTGCCAGCATATGGGGAATGTGGGGATTTCTCAGGCTTCCTTAAATCCGTGGATCCCTGACTTCCATATTGGCCCCAGCAGTAGTAAGTCAGAGAAGTCTTCAGGGACCAGACAAGTATCCAGCTAGAGCTGGGAAGGAAATGGCTCTTATCCCTGGAAAATATCTGAGATAAAAAAGAGTTCTTGACCCAAATCAGGATGAAAACTCAAATTTCTGACAATTTTGACCAACTGAACAAATAATTTGATTTGGGGCAATCAAAATGATTTGAGAGACTCAATATTTTTTTGTTTTATTTGGACCATCTTTAATAATTTTAAATTATAAATAGCTCAGATGTCTAACTGAAAAAAGTCAGAAGTAGGAAACTGGACTTTTTCATTTTGAAAATGTGAAAACAGGACATCTTGCAATTTTATAATGTTTTTCAAGTCAAGAGATTTGTTGAAATCAGTTTTCCCCCAAACATTTTTTGTGTTGTGAAACTGACATTTTCTGCCTGGAAAACAGCTGGCGAAAAGATCCCTGACCGGGTCCACAAAGCCACTCCAGAATCACAGAGTTCACAATTGTATCTCTACTTGTGCACCATGCTGTGTAATCAGTAGTGAAAGTATTTGTGTTTCTTTGGGAGCCTGACCCCTCTGCCACCTTCCTAGATGCCTCCCTCTTGTCATTATCTGTGCTGGATCTGCAGTGTTGCTGTTTCTCCACCAACATGACACACATGCCTTCAATTATCTTTAAAGCAATTAGATTTTAGAATCTTAACAGAATACAACTTCAAAACAAAACAAAGTCTTTAATATCATTTTCATTAATCTTCCAGTTATCTGCTATTTCTTTGTTCTTGAACATTCTGGGTTTTTTTTCTATTTCAAATTCCTGGGAATTCATCAGATTGTTTTTCAAAAAGTGCAGAAGATGTTTTTCCTTTTTGAAAAATAAAACCATTTCCCTAGTTGCGGTTAGCATATAAAAACCCAGTTTTATTAGCATTTCATTTTGTTTTGAGATTCTTAAGAGCCATATTAAAGGACAAATGTGATGAGGAGGAGGGCAGATAAATGCTGTAAGTAAAGAAACCTGCTTTAAAAGAGCAAACAAATAGACTATGAAAACCATGGCCATATAGGGTTGGAATGGAACTTGAGAGGTCTTCAAGTCTATCGTTCTGCTCTGATAACACTAGACAAAGCATCATATTTGCTTAAATTAAGGGAAACACCACTGCCAATCTCTGCATATTCCAAATCATCCAAAAATGAACAAACATACCATTAAAAACCAACAGATCCCGATCATGGCCATTGCCAGTCTCATATGTATTTAGAAAAAATTGTTATTTTGTCTATAATAACTTAGTGCCCTATTGCTGCCAGTGCTCACCTCTTTAGCAAGTTATGGGGCACTATATAGGTCTGATTCTCCACCAATGAAATCAGTGGGATTTTTGCTACCATCTACAATGGATGGAGTATCAGGGCCTATTTGTAGGTTCAAAGGACTCGCTGTGATCACAGATGTACAGTATAAACACATGCAAACCAGCTTTCTAAACCAATTCCTCTAGCAAGTAGATGAATGCATGGTTTCAGTCAGAACTAGAGACAAGTGGACAGACCCTGCTTTCATGATGGCGTTAAGTCAGTTGTAAATCTGTTGAAGTCTGTGGAAGAACATTAGTGGAAAAATGTTCAGAAGAATTAGGCCTTAGGGCCGAAGGGTAATACGTATGTCTGAGATAGATGTTCCTGAAAGCATTGTACCTTCACCATCCTAAAGAATACTTTGGAGTTATCCCACCAATCCAGAATGATGATATACTTAAGTATTTTTCCTTGATATTTCTGCTAGGTCCTCACCAGATTTGCAATAACTAGCTAAGAATGTGGAAAAACATTTCAGAACATAGTTGAACTTGCTTGTTTTCATAATTCATTGAGTTGGGTAAACAGTGCAAAGAAAAAAAATCAGTAAACATTTCCTTGAGTTTTCAGATGAATTTGCTTTGGTCATGTCCACACTCTGTTTGTGATTGCTTAACACACACATTTGAGTGATCAAGTTTTACTGGCAAAATGGGTTCAGAGAGCAAACTCAAAGTACCTACATGAATATTGGTGAATTGTAAGGCCTGGTCTACACTAGCAGGGAGGGTTGACCTAAGATACGCAACTTCAGCTACGTGAATACCATAGCTGAAGTCAACGCATCTTAGGTCGACTTACCTGCCATCCTCACGGTGGCAGTGGTCGACAGCAGGCTTTCCCATCAACTCTACCTTGTGCCTTTTGGCGAGCTGGAGTTCCGGAGATGACGGGAGTGCCTCTGGGGATCGATTTATCGCGTCCTGATGAGATGCGATAAATCAATCCCCAATAGATCGATCTCTGTGCGTTGATCCAGCCGGTACTGTAGACAAGGCCTTTGTCAAGACTGGATGTCTTGCTAAGGGTATGTCTAAGTTACCAGCAAGGGGTGTGATTCCTTTTCCTTTGTACACACAATCTCCCTAGCTGCCATTAACTAGGCTACCATGGCTACGCTGTTATTTATACTTTACTGTAGCTCAACCAGAAATTATGGACTTGATACAGAAGTAACTCAATGAAATTCAGGGTCTGTCTTATGCAGGAGATAATACTAGGTGCTTATAATTGTCCCTTCTGCTTTAAAATTTGTAAAACACACACTCAAGTTTTCACACAAGAATGCTTTTCTGCTCACCTAGCAGAGGACAGAAAAAATACCTGTGACATACCTGAGCAGTCACAGTAATGCAAATTAGCTCATTTCCAAAATAAAAAGCATGATTAAATCCAAAAGTATTTGAATAACAAATCAGAGAATATGGGATCTGTTCACAAATATTCCAAGGGCTGAAAAGAGAATTAATTAAACCAATACATTATTCATTTTTACTTATTCTCTCTTCACGTGTTTATAAACATGAAACTAGCAGCAAACATGCTGATAAATTTAAAGTTTCTAAGCCTAGGTTAAGTTTGGAGTGAGTCTGTGCGGAGTTGTGCTTCTGTTTGGGAAGCATGTTTTGCTCTATAGCCTCAAAAAGGTTTTCACTTTAAAGCAGGCCAAATTTGGCAATTTTGGTGGAGTTTGACTTTGAAGGGAACTTTTATTTATTTATCAGGATCTGAACTTAAAGCAAAATTCAAAGAGTGCATGCTCACATGAACAGAAAATGGAAAGATATTCTTCTTATTCTCATGAATTCTTGTGAACTGAAACTGTCAGGTTTCATACAGCACTGAATCACAGCAAGCTATGGGCACTCCAGAGAGTTCTTCACACAGAACTTCTAACAAAGGAAAAAAACACTCATCAGATGAGAGATATCATTCTCCCTGTCAGCAAAAGCTTTGTTTGCCTTAGCAGATAATAGTGTACCATTTTTGTTAAGCTTTGTCCACCTGGCTCTTTGTGATTATTATTAGGTGTTTCAGAGAATTTTCTGTAACCAGTGTCCCAGAAATATTTGAAGAGCAGAAGAATCCGCTGAAACCTAGAGCCCGATTCTCCATTATTCCCACTCTGCACTTGGGAAAGGAACAGAGATAGGGACAAGGATTCCTGAAAGTACCTTTGTGCTCCCTGTATTTTGGGGGTCATGCAAAGGCTCCTTAGCCTCCAGGGTAAGCTAGGACTATTTCAGTGCTGTTCCTACTTATGTTGTACTTCACTATGGATGCTGTGAAAACAAGGAATAGCTGAAGTTGAACTGCCCTCTGCTCAAGCCCCCGATCCACCGCCTTTGCTTCAAGTAGGGCTGGTGGAGAGCCCTTAAAGGTTGGCATACCCTCTCTTCAAGGAGTAATCTCAGAGGGATATTTCCAATCACTGCTGCCACAGTGGCATAAAATGACCATAGTGCAACTGATAATCAGACCTCTAGTCTTCCATTCTTATTTTACATCCAGCCAAGGTAAAGATATAGATAAAGGGGAAAAATTAGCTCCAGTTAAGTCAGTAGCAGAACTCCCATTGATTTCAATTGTAAGGATTTGTCCCAAAATATTTATCCAAAGTCAAGAAATTCCCTCATCCCTAAAAAGTCAGATCCCCTGACTTCAAAGAAAAACCTTTCATTTTCCTCTGAAAGGATGGAACTCACTTATACCTCCAACCCTAAGTCAGGTCTTGTGGGAAGACTAATGTTGATGGATTTCTCATTTAATTAAAAATAAAGAATGTAAACTCTAAATCTAAACACAGTTAGCGGTTATTCATTGAACAAAGACCATAGCTTCTTCAGTTAACTGACAGTGTGTGTACAGGAGAAAAGCCAGCAGACCATTTTCCAGAAGGCAGGCTCCGTGCTCAAGGGACTGTCTGGACTGTTGTTGATTTCAATAGGCTTTGAATTAGGCTTTTGCCTCTCACCAAAAGAGACAAAGAGAAGGCAAACTTATGCTCCACCCTTTCCCACAACAACCCACAGAGCTACTTATGCAGCAGATTAACTAACATTAGTCTTATATCAGGGGAATCAAAAAGAACCTTCTCTCCGTCACACAACTTTGTCGCCATGCTGGCTCTCTAATTTTGTAAGCACTGGACTTGAAAGTGTCCAAAAGTAGCATTGCAACCTATTTGCTATAACTGTAAGTGGCAATTCAAAGGATGACATCAAAACATAGACATTGTTTCGCTGAACATATGACAGGATCACAATAGTGGTTTGTGATAGGAGTTGACATAAAAAAGAGAAACAATTAAGAAAATGAAAAAAAAAACCTTCACACTGCAAACTTTGGGAAGTTTGTAGACAGACATACAATCCTTTGAACTTATACAAAAAGTGGCTGTGGAAGTCAGTCTTTGTTATAAATTTATTAGACTAGTGGTTGTGCATGTCCAATGCTAGACTCAGTCCAGATTTATGGGGAATCATACATTATGCATCAGCTATAAAAAAAGAAAAGGCTTTCTGATATAGCACTAAATTTTTAGAAAATAAAAATTCTGCTGAAAGAGAAACTGTGCTAAGGCAAGAGTGCTAGGCCTGTGATCAACACCTACTACTCTTCTTAACAGCCCTTTATGCATTTCTATTTAGATTTTATGCTAGTACAGATTGTTAAATTTACTTTTCACATCAGACTCAGTCAAAAGTAGGGTGACCAGACAGCAAATGTGAAAAATCAGGACAAGGGGTGGGAGATAATAGAAGCCTATATAAGGAAAAGACCCAAAAATCGGGACTGTCCCTATAAAATTGGGATATCTGGTCACCCTGGTCAAAAGTGAAGCTCAAAGTGAAAAAGACAGTGAGAAATGTTAGTGGCTATAGTATTTCAGTTTCACAGAGAGACCAGAACTGGATAGCTATAAAAGGTTTCAGATTTTTATGTATGGCTGTCCAGAAAACAGATTTTCCATTCTGTGGAAAATATTTTGACTTCCCCACCCCCATCCTATAATGGGATGAAAAATCAACATATCAAAATTTTCATGGAACAAAAAGTTCCCAAAAAATTCCATTTGGAAACACTGAAAAACATCAACATTTAAAAAGTTGGAAAATTGACACTTCTATGTCAATGAAATATTTCACTTAAAAGATTTCCAATGATATAGATTTTTTAAAAACCACCATTTGCCTGGTGAAAATATTTTGACAACCCGCTCCCCATATATTGAGAACTTTTTTCCATGAAAAAGTTTCAGTCAGCTCTAGTCTTTGATTGCAGAGCTCAAATGTGATGTGTAGAGGAGGCTGGTCTACCATGGGGTGTTTGGATTAAAATTATGTTTAGGTCAACTAGGATTCGGGTTCAAGGATAAATCATATAAAGTTCTGCTGTGATGCTTCTAAAAATCCCACAGATTTTGCCTCCAAATGTCCTATGTGCTTGGATGATCTCACAATTTCCAGCATTTAAATATACATAAGATGTGTGTATTCAGCTAATAACAGAAAACTAGAGAAGAAAAGAGAAGGGAAAATATTTATTCTGTGGCTAATAATTGTTAAATATTTGGAATTGAGGATCAAGATACATGACTGTACATGACAAAACATTGTTTGCTAACCTATTACATGTAATGTCTATCAAAGTTCTCTGTTCTGTGCTATCTGTGTTTCCGAAATATCAAGCATCTTTTTACAAACTTCAGTGTCTATTCAAAGGCATTCAGTACACTGTTCATACTTATGTATTTTTTTAAAACACAAGAATCATTCAGTGAGATTCTCAGGATTAATTTCACATACAAGTGTTCCAAGTGGCTCCCCTGAATAATCTGCAGAGGATTTGGGGACCCTTTTTTGGGTGTTCAACAACAAGGGGATCACACAAAGTTGTTTGAGGAGACCTATGCAAGGAGGATGCTGCACAGTGAGTTTCTTCAGGATTTTAACACAGTGAGGAACAATCAGGCCCTTAGGTCTCAACCCATGCATAGGAAAACAGACAGCTAGATGTTAAACCAGACTGTAAATACCTCGACCAGCCAGGGTGTCCCATTTTTAATACTTCCCCCCTCCCAACAAAATATAAAAAACACAACTGTTTACCGCCATTAAAATCCTTTATTAAACTGAACACCTGAGCAAACAGATGGAGCAATAATATAATTTAAGTCAAACATTTTCCTTGAAAATGTAAGTGGCACTGGTTAAAGAAATAAGAATATGCAGCAGGTAATAAACAATTTCTTAGCTTGCTGATCTGCTGTATTTGTGCTGCTGTATGCTGGGTATTTGTATCCCCAAAAGCTATATTAACATTTAACTGATTGTGTAGTAGTGCTGATGCTATTTATCAGCCACCTATAATCCTGGTCATCTTGTTGGGCATGATAAAAATAAGAAAGCTCTGGAAATCTAGGGGGATATTTAGTTAAGGAAGGTGTTCTCATCTCTTTAATGAAAGAATCAGTCTGTTATTTCATCTACACACAGCAGAGGGCGGTAGTACAGTATCAAAGGAAAAAGTAATCAAACTGTTGATTAAGGTACAGGGATAGATACACACAGGAAGCCGGAGAATGAGGAGTAAAGGGCAGTAAAGAAGTGGTTTACTGTTCATGAATTCTCTGTGTAATGTTACTGCAAAGCTTTATAGATCTCTTTTGAAAGGGGAATATTACAACTCTTCCCTCACGTCAACTCAGCGTACAATTCTAAAATCTTAACTGTTCACATTGCATTGCTGGTAATGAATAGATGATGCTCTTAATCTCCTTTTCTCCCTGGTTTTTTTCTGGGTGAAATTCACTGCAGGGAACCGGCACAAGGTTGATGTTCGGCTTATGTGCCGCATAAATTCACCTTAAGGGAGTGATCTTCACCTCTGATGCTTTATTCCCTTCTGTCCAGACTAACACTATTTTTGCCTCTGCACTCCCAGAGAGATCTCCAAGTTAAAAGGCAAGCCACTCTGACGCTCATTCCTAAAAACACAACAAAAGTTCAGGGAAAGGCCACTCTGCTATTATTTGTAGATATTTTAAGTTATAAATCTATTCTCCTCCCCACACCTGCAGAGCTGGGTTGCAGGTGGGTGTAGTTTGAGAGGCTGGAGAACCCAGATTTAAACAAGCAGTGTTTGTTTGGTGTGTGAGGTGCCTGCTGCATGCTCTAGGTGTGGCGTTGGGCTTTTGGGTGGTTAGATTCCTAGACAACATTATCCCCTCACTCCTTCAGATACCCCTGATGTTTCAATATTATTCCTTCTAATGCCTGTCTGTGAACTCAGCCCCTCTCTAAAATCACCAGAAGAGAATGAGGAGCAGCTGAGCATGTGAATTTACCCTGTTAATATTACACTTATTTGTATTGCAGCAACACCTAATGGAGATAAGCTCCCTTTATGCTTTAGTCTTTTCTAAATAAAATGGAAATTCCCTCCCCTCAAACCCAGACATTTCGAGATATGGATTAGTGACCCCCGCACACACACAGTCTGCCTCAGCCACCTTTGATTCCCTATAGCAGGCTTATACTCCAGCTACCCTAGCTCGCAGAACTCTGCCACCTCCTTCACCATGGCAAACATGGGGTTGTGCAGCTTGTTGCTTTGGCTGCACTGATGCACAGAACCACAGAGTGCTGCCTCCAGCTGCAGATCTCCAAGCGTGCCCACACAAGCATCTAGGACTCTGAAATTCATGGGAGTGTACACTCCCGGGTGGGGTAAGTACTGGCAGTGTAAATGCCAGTTAGATAAGCTCCATTTATTACTGTACACTATATCTGTTAATTGATTTTATTCAACTGACCCCTGTGGATTTAAATTAGTAGTGACATATAATCTTACACTGTTCTACCTTGTTTTTTTAAGTTGTTAAGTGAAGGTGTGTAACTCTAATATTAGTATATTGGATGCATATGATTTATAATTGGTATTTTTGAGTTATACCCAGGCCACAAATTATTTATTATTGGAATAAGTTTATTCCTGGAGGTTTCCAGGGCACGCCATTGAGTGTGTACAGGGGCACCACCAATTTTAAATTCCTTTAGGAGTAAAGGGACTGCAACAGAGGGCTGGATAGAGGATTCCCACCCATCCAACATCATCACTGGGATACTCAGGAGGATCTCTAATGTCAGTAACATCAGGCACACAGGTGAGTGTTGCCTGCTCCCGAGTAACACAGAGAGGAAAGGGGGATTACACTTAGATTTGTTTGTAGAGAAAGCATCACAATCACTTGCTTAGCATTTTGCTCAGTTTGTAAATGGTACCCATTGAGAACCATACAATATTCGATTTACATGTACGCACACAGCTAGATAAACATTTCACCTGAAAGGAACCCATTTCCTCATCTTTTCTGGTGATTAGCCCAAGCCACAGACCCTAAGAACATAATTCAGTTTATACACACACAATCCCTTACATATTATCCATCATTTCACAATGATCAAGAGGGACAGAATGACACAACCTTTCATTACAAACCATACATGTCACTCTTTGGTGAACTAGCATGTAGATACCAGATACCAGACCCCTGTAAGCTTTGTGCACCTCTGTGTCTTCTGCCAGTTGGCACCGATGTCCCCCTGGTCACTTTCCCATCTTCCCAGTGAGATTTCTCTCATAAGCCATCTCATCGCTGTAATGAAGTACTATCCACTGAATGATTGGGGAGGAGGAGGAGGATGACTGGGCCCCTTTTTCTGTCTCCTCCCAGTAGTTAAACCTTCCTGGGCAACACATTAGTTTCTAGGAACATCAGCTCTAACACTTTGTCACTTAGAAAATCTAGTCACTGGACGCAGATAGCCTGCCAGAGTTGCTCAATCCTCATCTGCTGTTCAAAGGGAGGGAAATGTGGGCACAGAGCCAAGAGATAAATTATGTCTTGGGAAGGGGGAACAGGCTGAAAATGGTCCAGAGACTCAGATAAGCATCTCTACCTCAGGTTGCTTATCTTAAGCTAACCACTCTATGTAAGCATTACATTTGATTACCTTTCTATGAAAACCATGCAAACACCCAGTCTTGCCGGTTTCTCCTTGTGTGCCTGAATTTATACAGCTCTCATACCCATTATAAAATAGAAGCAAACATATCAAACCAAGTTATGCATATGGTATGGTTTATAGCTGTTTGCCATTTAAAGCCAATAACATTAATGGGCTGTAAAATTTGTGTAAACCTTTTACATTATGTCTTATCAGGTTTTTATGTGAGTGAAATATGCTACCGAGGTTTTGTGATCAGAGGATATTATGCCATTAAAGTATTTTTGTTGAAGCAGTTTACTGGGGGGGTTGAAAAGAAAAAAGAAACATGATGGAATTTTTACTGTGGAAGCAGTTTGCTAGTTGAAAACCACTAAGAGCGTTCGGATTCCTTTGTATTTCAAATTATAAAAGTATGTCAAATATGAACTGCCTAGCAAATAAAGTTGATGAAAATGTAATCTCTCAAGGATTACCTTTTGTATTGTCTGTACCTTCAGATGAAAGCTTTACCTATTTATTGCAGCTCAGAGAATATTTTGCTTAGCTGCCTGATGTAATTGGATTAAAAAAAGACTACATTTTACCAAAACTGTAATTGCTTTTCAGACCAGATATAACAGTTCTAGTTATTAATATTAGAACAGAACTGCAATGAACTCTAGTAGTTAACATTGCTTTCTATTTCTTTGCATTTAATTTTACATAAGGGGTTAGAGTATGTATCAGTCATCGCAATGTGACTAACACTCAGTGTATGTTCAAGAGTATTTTCAGGCAAGGATTCAAGCTTGCAACAGTCAGTTAGTTTTAGCAACTCGGCAAACTTCCAGTATTCTTTCCTCTTCTCTCAAATGGCAAGGAAGCAATGAACTGGAAGAGTAAGAAATCCATGGGAGAGAATTTTAAGACACTGATTATCAAAAGCCAGCCTAGTTTTTTAAAGGTGTGTTATCAGCATGCCCTACTGGATCTGGCAGGAATTGTCTTGCGTTTACTGAACTAGAAGGCCATGGATTGTGGTACCTTGATGGGCCAGTGTATTCAGAGGAAACGTTTGTTATTTTGTTTGCTGTCCTGAAGCTAGTTAAAATATATATCCTGCATGGAGGTACATAGCTACCTGGAAAGTAGAATGTCTGTACAAATGAGCTCAGTGCACTACTCTAACCTATCTCACACAGTGAGGAAAGTTTTCTATAGCCGCTATTAAGGGCTACCTCCAATGCAGCATAGAGAGTGACTACCTATGTAGCTGTGACCCCCCTTCTGTAATTCCACTGATTTTTCATAAGCCAGTGGCTTATTAGGCCCTTTTCTATTGAGAGATTTTTGATATCTAGTATTTCAAGAGAGCGTTTTGCATATGAATCTCACATCAGATGTTATCCTGATCTGACACACACACAAAGACAAGTCTTGGCATAGGGCTTGTGAACAGGGATCAGCATCATGACCACCTTGCCTTTCCAATATTACTATAGAGATCCCAGTTAGGTCCTGGGTAGATGGGTGTTGGGGGTGCTACGGTCTCCCAGTATGGAAAAAGTTGAGAACCAGTGTCTTGGAGTGCAGCTGTGGAACCTGAATGAAAGCTGCATTGTTTGGGTTAATATCTATTCAATACCATGCTGAAAAGGTGCTATGGGCAAACCAAAAATAGCTAGTGTAATTGAATAAAGTGCAGTTTGGTTAAGAAAGTGTTTAAAAATGATGTATTTCAAATTCCAACATAAAGGAAGCAAATAGCCCTCCCTCTGAAAGAACTTAATTCATCTCGTTGCCATACTCACTTTTTAGGTTTTTTCCACCCTTCTGGTTTGTGAAGTGATTCCTGTTTCTGTAAGAGAATCAATTAAGAATTCTGTTTTACTCTTTGTTCTCAGATCATTCCTGCCTATGAAGAATTTGCATATAGCTATAACATTTTAGTAATTGCTAACACATGAAGAGACCAAAGATATTTTCTTTAAAAAAAGCCCACAGATCACTGAGTTTAGACATTAGCTTCACTTTACACCAATTAAGCACATCCCAACTGTTAGAGAAAGAAATCTGCTAGGCCATTTGATTTGTCATGGAAGATTTCAGTAAATAACGGAATTCTTGATGATGAATTTCTACAGTGTCATGGATTTACCATGCATGGCTGGAATCATGTCCCTTTGGCATTGTGACTATTTAAAACCTCTATTATAGGAAGAAGAAAAAAAAACCCAAACCAACACTCAGACACCAAGCAACCTTGTTAGATTGATTCAAATAGAAAGAACTATATTTGATGCTACTCTTTAAAAGCCTGTATAATCTTTCCATGTTTACTTTTTAGTTTTATCGTTCTGTTTTTTTCACATTTTAGTGTTTTATACTTCAGTGAACATTTAGTGGAAGGAGTTTTATGGATACATAAAAATACAAGTTAGACTATTTCATTTTTAACTGGTTATTTACATAGCAGCTGATGCCTCCTGGAAAACTTTGAAATACTTTCCATTACAAACACTTCTGTGAATGTTTTTCTTGTTTTTTCTCTTCTCTTGCTCTTTATCATTGAGGAGATTTGTATGGAAACATTTCTTTTTGCTATCTTAATTGTTCCTCTGCTCTTATGGCTAATTTGCTACCTGCAGCCATAAAATCCTGTTTGTGGTATGTAATTTCCACTGTCATGTCCAAACAGAGAATGGCTTAAGGTGCAAAACACATCAGAGCAGACATACTCCAAGATGCAAACCTGGAACTTAGAGGAAGATTAATTCAACTCAGAAAAATTATATTACCACCCCCTACAAGACTTGTTGAATGAGAGTTTTAGTGACTATTTCCAAAGATGGAGCCATTTAAAGTTACAGAAGTTTCCATGAACGTTTTCTTCCATTTCAGTCCACATGGATTTAACCCAAACACCCATGTACATTTCATGTTAAGCCTTAGTTTGATTCAAGCCAAAATCTTGACGCAAAATTCAAGAAGCACATTAAATACATTGAAGGAGTTCTTGCCACATTGTTTTGATGAAAAATCCGTAAGTCAGCCCAGGTTCACTTGTAAGCTTTGAGTTTTTAGCTCCTCTAACATACATTGGTGACCTTTGGTAAATGCATTAGAGGGGAAAATAACATGCACATTCATTTTTTCTAGATATTGATTATTTAGACATAACTATGTCAACTAATAGTTCAACAGAAGGCAGCAAAAATATACCACATGATGTGAAAAATTCATTCAGTTTCTGTCAAACTCAGGCTTGCTTCTATATCCTGATAACATTAAAGCAGAAAGGGGAATTTTAATAGTTTGTGTTTTTATGTCCCTTAATCACATAGTCGTGCTATTCTTGCCTTCGTGAGATGAGTTAATTGCAGTTATCTAGAGGTAATATAGAACATTAACACACATTACCAATGGTCTGCAGAGTCATGATAGCCCTGATTCATCAAAGCACTTAAGCACATGCCTAAATTGTCTCCAGACACTGGTTACCCATTACCGGATGTAGAAAGGGTTGACTCACCACCGGTATGCCCACTCATGGCTTGGTGTAGCATATCAGATCCTCCTTCCTGAGTGTCACAGCCACTCGAATCTTGTGGTGGTCCATCTCGTCTTGCAACGCAGCCCTCCGGCCAGATCAAGTTTCAGTTTCATACTCCTCTCGAGGTACCCTAGTCCTAAGTGTGTATAAAAGCGATACCCATTGTTCCAGACTCTTCAGCCTCTCTTTCTGGGCATAACTAAAACCTACAGGCCCTCCACCTGGGATCATCCACATAGACCATTCAAAGAAATCTCAACTCAAACTTACAGCCCCACTCAGCTTCCAGTATATACAAAGCTCGGGCTCAGGCTCACCACAACACTCAATTCCCACCATCTTGCTATTCCCTCAGTCTCAGCTCCATATTGTACCTCTCTTGGATTCACGGTAATGATGATTATCATCTCCATCTCCTGATGCCTTTGCCTTTTTAATGCCCATGTGCAGGTTTCCCCCTATCTCTAGTAGTCTCCCCTGACAGCCTCAGCTCCCCAGGCTTTCTTCACAGGTATTACACCATCCTTCCTCAAAGCTTATGGCTGAGGTTCAACCTAATGCCTACAAAGTTCTTTCTTGTTCTTACTTCAGAGGCCAGCCTCTCTGGCTTCCTCCTGACTCAGGCCCCAGTTCTGGCTCCAAGCTTCTAGCTGCCCCGGTGCCTTTTAGCTTTGAGCCCAAAAGAGTGGACACTCAACAACCTCTCCCCGGGTTCTTCTCCTGGCTCTTTTTCCTACTAGCTTCCTCTCCTTCCTTTCTGAAAACCCAGCTCCTCCCCAGCTGGATTTGATTACCAATTATGCCTAATACCCTCCCGGGTGGCCTAATGGGTTTAGACCCATCTTAACCCATGTTTAACCAATGTGAGGTTTATGCATCCCATCACACCATATTATGATAGTTCAAACTACTCAACTCAGCCCTTATGGATCTCCAAACACAATTATTTTGTACACACCATTTTAGCTTTTAGCTGGTATGGGCATGTGTCTAATATATCATTTTGTTACCCGTTATTGTAGTGACCATCAGAAGAATTGTTTCATTCAAAACATTTTGAATAGAGTAGTTAAGTATGGTCCTTGAGAACTGATAATGTAGGAAAGAATATTTTGTGAGAAAATGTTATGGCTATATTATCTCGATAGACATATTTTCCAATGTTCATTCAAGTCAAAGACCATTTCAGGAAATTTTCCTCCTAAATTAAATGAATAATGTATTTAAGCACTGGCAGTATTGTGTTAACTCAGAGAATTTTAAAGGGGCCTAACAGAGTTAGGCAAGCAATCAGAGACAGATGAGTGTCTAATTCCCTTAGTCCATTCAAACATTCCAGCATAACTCCATGGATTATCTGAATATTTGAAATTGTATTGAATATTTGTATAAACTGATTTGTAAATTCAGTGACTGTTGCTCTAAGATCACACTTAAAATGAAGTTCATTTTAAGAAAGCAAAACATATGGAGAGACACACTATAGATGAATCTCTCTTGTTAGATTAAACAGTAACAATGGCTTTTATGTTTTGTGCAGTACTTTGGGTTTTTTTTTAATAGTTCCTCATCATTTACAGTATATTTTGTTCCTTTCACATCACAGATTTGTAGTTTCTTGCTCATAATGAAGCTCTGGAAGTTGTAGAGGGATGGAACTTTCTAAGTTTTTTTTTTCTTTTCTTTTTCCTGTGTCAGTATTTTAAACAAGGTCAATAACAAGCTTCAGTGTGCTTACAGTTACAGAGGATAGGATTTGTTATTGTGCAGAGATAAATGTGCTGATGCTTCCATTATTTATGGATCGGAGATAAAACCCATGCAACATACTGAGACAAAGTCAGGTGTATGTTTTATATCTATATTTTTGATGTATGCTCTTATAGACTTTGGGCAATGCATAGCTCCACAACTACATATTGTACATCTTTTTTGTAGTAAAGCTGTCAAAGCTTAGTATGTTTTATGACTCTCGTTTATGCAACTTGGAAGCAAACATCTCACTTTCTGTGGTTTTTGAGAATAGGATAGGTAGATTTCAGCAGGGTTTACTTTAGGCATCTGCAGTTGGGTGGGGGGAGCAGATAAAAATAGGACAAAAGCCTCCAGGTTATTTTCAGGCATGTTTTACTGGAACTAAAATCATATTTATTATTAAAAAGCTCCCAAATGATAAAAATGTCCCTGAGATGTCCTTAAAATTGGTATCCCCTCACTGCTCAGTTTGGCTGACATTGATTAATAACACACTGAATGCTCAGAAAAATACACATATATAGCCCACTGGTGCCTAGTGAAGAGGAGTCCAAGAAGGACAGTATAATAGTTCAATTGTTACTATATTTTACACTGTTTTAAAGCAAATACCCAGGAAAAGAAATATGAAAAAGTTGTGACTTTCTAAATCAGTTCCGTTTGCTACAGTGACAACGTAGGATCGATTCCACTTGCAAGCAATTCCTATCACTCAAGGTTTTGAGATACCTGTAACTTACTGCTGCTTGTCCATTAGGTATTCTCAGTGTTTAATGAACAGGAGGGGGCATGGTCTTATTTTAGAAATACAGTCAAACCAGATCTGAGCATCAACATGTTCCTCTTTGTCCACCCCCTAAATGAGTCAATGAATCTGCACAGGAGCAATCCTTCTGCTTTCCAAAGAGCTGTATCATAAACCCTTTGACCATGCTCCCACCATTAGTGTGTGGGATGTAGATAAAGTGATCCCATTGACTTCAATGGAATTTCATTAGTTTCACTGAGAGCTTTACTCTGTGTATGCCCTATTTTGTACCTTGTGTCATCATTGACACTTGTTCCACATGCATAGATGCAGGAAGTAGCGGTTCAGGGGGTACTGCAGTATCCCCAGGTTTTATGCAGGGCCACCAGCCCCACTCCCCAGCTGCTGTGTCCATGCATAAACCTATGGGTGCTTCCCGTGCCTATGCCCTGCTCTCAGCCCTCTGCCCCCCAACCTCTCACCTCACCTGCTCTTGTCCCCACAGCTGGGGTCCTAGCTGCTGGCCCCCGCCCCCAGCTGTGGCCTTGGTCCCCTTACCACTGTCCAGGTCACCCACTCCTGGAGACACAGCCTTGCACCCAGCCTCGGGGGTAAGGGACAAGCAGGGGGTAAGGTGGCTGAGTTTCAACACCCCTACTACTAAAAATGTTCCAGCACCACTGGCCACATAATGCATTCAGGTCCTAAAATGCTACCATTCTGAGTAGATACCATTTGTACAGGTGTAAATTACTTTTGCTTCAGTGTGAAGAACTTTGCACAAGAGTACACAAAGAGCAGGGCAACAGAGAGTCTGGCCCATAGGTTTTATATTGTGCATTAGGTCCCTGCGATCAGTGCTTGCTGATTGAATATATGCAATAGTATATGTTGCTTTCTTACTTTATTGTGTAACACAAAAGAACATTAAAATATAATTCAAGTTGTTCCAGTTCCTGCCTTGATCATTTATTTCAATGGTTTTCAACCTTATTGTTTGTGGACCTCTCAAGAATTTCAACTAGAGGTGCCCCCCCTTCGGGAAATGCGCCCCCCTGTGGTCCACAGATCACTACCATAGAAGCCTTAGACTGAATATTGATGAAATAGAATTTAACTATAAATATTGCACGTGTTCGGCCCGGTTGCTAAACTATGGGTTTCTACGGCAATAACAATACTTATGGATTTTGACCTGTAGGTGGGGATATTCACATACATTT
Organism: Dermatemys mawii; assembly: GCA_007922305.1. NCBI lineage: Eukaryota > Metazoa > Chordata > Testudines > Dermatemydidae > Dermatemys > Dermatemys mawii. The sequence continues at coordinate 17,421,644 of ML677372.1, read as the reverse complement.
GATTGATCAGAAAAATAGAATGTCTCTTCTGGGATCTGAAACTTAAGTTTTATAATCACCTTTCACGGACCTCTTAGACATAGTCTGTGGATGCCTATGTCCACGGACCAGAGGTTGATAATTGATTTATTTCAGATTGTATATAAACTACTGTCCCTAGAAGGAAATATTTAAATTCCCCTCATACTGAGTTTTCCCTTAGCATAAATCTATATCCTTTTGCTGCTGGAGTTATCGTTGTTTCTAAACCTGACTTGAATAGTGACAAGTTGGCACTTCTGGCCTTCATGACTTTCACCATAAAAAGTGTTTGATGGCTAACAAATCCCAGTCTAAAGCAGCTGGGATGCCATCATTCCCCATTATCCACAGAATTATGTCTAGCTCTTGTGAAAAGTAGATGTGATTCCTGTAGCATAAAACCATATTCCATGTTCCATATTCAGTAAGATCCTCAGTGTCTTGTAGCAGTAACACTTTCCTAATAAGGTGATCTCTGTATGCTGCATCTCAAATAGGGCTTGATTTGTCCCTTCTAGTTTATACCACTGCTACATGTATACATCCTATCATTCTATTTGAATTTTACACTGCCAAGCAATATATGAAAAGTTTTAGTTTTATTTTCATCAGATCTCTATGGGGCTTCTGTTGTTCGGTGTTTGAATAGCAGGAATATGATTATTTTCTGCTTGCTTCTCTATAGTTGAGTCCTGGAAAAGTATATTGGCTCTGATATCACGATACTAAGTTTGTTCTAGCTTGGGCAGGTCACAAAACACTAGGCATTAAAAATTCATTATTAAGATTTCCACTTTGGTTTGGTTTTGCTCTTGTCAGTTCAGTGGCAACATGAATTTGTCAGCTGACCACCAAAAAAGAACTAGTGGAAAGCATTTAGAAAGGGTCAGAGTTCCCAGCCTGTTCTCATGACATATGAGATTAATGTCAAGACTCTATCCTCAATGTCCCTGCCCTTCATTCTTTTTGACTCACAGCTGTAACCTTTTTTAAAAAATATTTTTGTTGCAAAAAGGAACCTAAGTATATGCTTATCATTTGAGTCTTTCAGTGAACTAAGGTTGTGCTTAAATATTTTGCTAGATTTAGGCCTGCATTCCTAAAGCAGAGTTAATAACATTCACTTGATCTGTCAGTCAGCAGAAATAATTCTGCCTCTATGTACTGGGTCCTGGTACTTGACATCAAGGTAAGTCAGCAAGAGAGCCTAGCATCTTTAGATGGTATCACAGTGCTTTATAGTTGAATCATTAGAAAGTAAAGCTTCCAGGCTGCTTCCATGTGAAAAATTGATTCTGGTGATCAATATTTAGTGGAGAAGAGGCCTTCCAGTGCTGCAGAATGATTTTTGTAATAATTATGACCAGGAAGTTTGATTTTTTTGAAGATATTTTCTGTACCTCTTCTGCAATACTTGATTGAACTATTAATAAACATAGAATTTTGGATTTTTTAAAAAATGTTCTCATAAGTACATGCAGTGCCTATTCAATACATATACACAGTAGTACTATACACTGTGCGGCCTATTCTTCCATCGGTGTGCGCGTATGATTACCGTTAACATATTCAAGAGTGAGAGCTTGATTCTTCCAATTCATACCTGAGCATCACACCCATCAGTAGCATTGTAATTTAATTTCTCTTTAAAGAGATACCCTGATGAAACCCATCATTGTCAGACTCCTTTCCTGTTCAGCAATACTTTTGTAATCTATCATGAAGTCTTTCATATCTGTGATTAAGTCTTTTTCAGGAGAAAAATTTTACTTCATCTATATGAGATGTAATTTTATTATTATGAGGGCTGCTTTCTGGTCACACAGAGATGAAGCAAATCTATGTAATGTCAAAGAAAACTTTTTTTCCAGTAGCATTTTCTTGAGATTTATGGAACAAATCTTTCTGAGATGTGGGGGGTTTTTTTTGGAGGGGAGGGAGGGTATTTGTAGTCTATAAAACACAATCACAATGGCTGATCATGTTTTTCTGTTAGTCATTCTGAGCTTTTAAGTCCTAACCCAAGGCCCTTTGAAACCAATGGGAATTTTTCCATTGACTCTAATATGCTTTATATCAAACTTTTAATGCCTGATTTTGTGGTCCAGAGTTATGCCTCTGTCTGTTGCTGCTTAAGGTTTCACTTTTACATCTATCTTCTTTAATTTATCTAGAATAACCAATTACACTAATTTACCTGCGTAAAAAGTACCTTTTTTATGTTCACAGTCATTCAGATATTCTTGACTGCAATAGTTAACCCCACTGCTGTATGGGTACCCACTGTTTGTAAGACACCTGATGAGAGCTTGCAGAATATGGAACATTTCATATGTGCTCTAAGTCTACTTGTTAAAAAATATTGGGCCAAATCCTCATGTCTTTACCTAGTTTTTTGTCAGTTTAAATCTCTAATCAACCCTCACACTTAGTGCATTGTATATCAGACATTTATATTTCATGGGATGATCATTGTGACAAGTTTAGCTATTTTCTTCTAAGCAAACATATAATGTACAACTTAGTGGAAGCATCTCTTTCATTAGGACTCTAGGAAGAGGCCCAGAGAGACTCCAAAAACCAAAAATCTAATAACAGCAGCCCTCAACCTTCGCCCATCCCCCAGAAAAAAAAAACAAAAAACAACCACCCCCTGGATGGAATTTTCATGAAAATTTTCACAGAAATTTCATCCACTTTTTTAAATCAATCTTTTCTATGACAAATGTTGTCCATTTCATTAGTTGATTTCCTACTTTTGAAATAAAAAGACTAATTCTAGAGATAGTATGGAATAATGAAAAGAATGTAGAAGTTCAATGTGTTCCCCCCCCCCGCCTCCATTTAGACCTATTTGTCAAAGTTCACCTTTCCAAAGTTCACCTTGGATAAGACTAAATCTAAAGATGAATTAAGCAGTGTTCCTTAGTGGGAGAAATCACTTCACACATCTTTAATCTAATGAAAAAACATATCTAAAATAATGAATAATAGATCTTGTGGGCTATTAAAACCACTATACGTAGCGTAAGCAAATTCCTAAAATGAATGGGAGTCAAAACTGTAACAGTCTCCTGATTTATAGTTCAGCTTGCTCTTCCAGTTGCCACTCACACCAGTGAAAAGGAGATTGTGCTGTTCAAGGGATATGTGATTTTAATGCACTTCACAGTAAGAAGCATTGTTTTTATAGGACTTTCCCCCACAGCTCTTCAGCAAATGAGAAATAAGCTACCTTATAAAGTACTCTCTAATAAAGATTATTACAGCTGCCTCACATGTAGAAAGATATTCGACAAAGCATAAAAGGTTACATGTAAAATTTTAAAATTTTCCAGCCAAACACTTTTTTTTTCAGCTCTGGCAGACAACAAAAAAGCTCCTTCAATTTGGAAGAAATTCTTCCAGCAAAAAGATGGCTTAGACTTGTCATCAGTTCATTCTAAGGCTGCCACATTTGTGCTGACTCAGATATCACAATTCCTTGGACAAAGTGATTAGCCTGGCCTCACTTGGAGAATCAGAGTTTGCATTGTGTGTTCCTCTCTCCTACAGAAGGGGGTCTGAGCCTCTCATCTGCATCACTTTTATATGGGTGGAACTTTATTGATTTTGATAGTCTTCCTGATTTACACTGGTGTAAACAAAAGGAGAATCAAGCCTGAGGGCTGCGGAGACAACCTCTCACTTCCTGGGGAGGAGAACACCTTGGTATCGCTCTGTAGCAACCCCTTTAGATGGATGGACGGATGGATGAACTGGCATTAACAGCTTCTTGGGGGATGTGTCTAGATTTCTTGCTACAAAATTGGTCTTTGGATGAAAACGAAGAGATTTTCATTGATCCAGAAAGGGGTTTGAAATAAAATTAATACTACTCCTACATATATTTATGTTATTTACTATAGTATTTTTTACTGGCAGCTTCTGTAGAGTGTCTCTCTTATTTTTGTATCATTGTACTATTGTTGCAATAAAAAATATGCTCTGGAAATAACTTAATAAACATATACATGCATAATAAAGCCAATCTAGAAAATGTCTGTGCTACAATGTCTGATTTGCAAATGTTCTACCATGATGATCAGTCAGATTAAATCATACAGTTAGATGACTGACTCATCCATAAAGAAAGATGTTAATTAGAGTCTCGAAGTTAATGGTATTGAAATCAGTTGCACACAGCAGCTATAATTATGGAAATATGATGCTCACATGACACTGCATCATAAAAGGAAAGAGGTTTTGCAGAATAATGAGAGTGACAAAATAAAAAAAATCAGTGAATTAATGATTTCAACCCTCAATTCCACTTCACATCACATTATTCCTATTTACAAGGTTAGCATATATGTTTCATTTTGTGTTTTGATAAGATAAATAGAAACTGTCTGGCTTTCAGAAGCAAAAATTCCATTTTGTGCAATGCAGAATATCTGAGTTATTCATTCTTTAGGAGGTGTAGTTTGAGGGTTTTTTAAAATGCAGAATCCAGATTTAAAAACTAGCCATAAATATGAAGCATTCTGATATGTCAAAAATGTCTCAGAGTTCAACGGATAGCTCTCCTTGTTCAAGCTAGTTTAAAGCCCTCTCAAGTCAAGGAGCATCTTTCAGTTGACATGAACGGGCTTTAGATCAATGCCATCAATTAGGTGAATGTAGAAATAAAACCCAATCCAGCCGGATATGCCTGAAATATAATAAGGAATTATAAAAGTGCTTATATTTGATATCCAAAGAAACATCCTGCAAAAAGTAAACTATTTGAATGTCTGGGGGAGGAGAGCAGTAGAATGTTCCTCTTCTCTTGAAAGTCTCATCTTTTTGTAAGTAACTCCGTTTGTAATAGTCACAATTTACAACTTTAATTTCTCCAGAGCACAGTGGGGAAATATTGTTTTGCAGTCACAAAATAATCTTTATAACATGAATGTGTTATGATGCTGAATTCCAGGGAAACATGATCATAATTAGAGTTGGCTGAAAATCATTTGTCCCCTTTTCTCATCAAAACATTTTCAAATTTGAATTTTTTCAGCCAGCTGTAGACAAGAGGCATCTCTAGACATGACAAGGTCATGATGATGCAAACATTGCTGTGCAATACCTGTATGTCAAGTTGTCATAAAGTTATGGTTGCCTGACTCTTTGCAATAACAAGTCTCCAAATCTCCAAGGCTGAGTGTCACTAATATAAATTTACCACTAATACTTTTGGGAATGAGCACACTGTTGACTCAATTTAAATTTCCCTTTATTAATTTTCCCTTTATCATATAAATAATAATATAAATATGAATTATATAAATATTATATATAATATATAATATTATTAATATATTATATATATTATAATTATATAATATATAATATAAATTATATAAATAATTAATAAAATTCCCTTTATTAATTTTTAAGTAATTAATAATTAATTACTTTTAGGAGTACAGAAAATTTGGGCATGCAATTTACACAACAAGTTTTTTTTTCAGTACATTTATGGGGCCATCCATTAACAAAAAAGAATGTTGAATAGAAATAGGACCTAGCGTAGCGATACAATTATTAGTTATAAAATGTCATTTAGGCTTTCCACTTACTTCCACCACATATTTTTTTATTTTCCCCCTTTGTGCCGCTTTCTTCATTCCTGATTTGCAGAGAATTGACCCACGATCTCCGGCTTATTATTTGATGGTTGTTTATGCGGACACTCTCTCTTCCAGTGTTTCTTTTTACCACAGTAGTGGCAACCAATGCAGCTAGAATTCACACTGCCCCCATGTCCCCTTTTTTTAGATATTTTATCTTTTTCCCATCCAGTGTATTCCCCCCGGGAGCCGCGTTTCCACCCATGGCCCCTCTCTTTGCCTTTTTTTTAAATATTTTTTCCCCCGACTTTTTGGCTGCGCCTTGGAGGTAACATCATGGGGATATACTTATTTTTTTTGGTTGAATTTTTGGTCCTTCTTTTGGTTTATAATTATACCATATAAACAAATAATTTATTTGTCCCAGTCTAAGATTGACCAAAATGTTCCTAAGGGCATTCATCCTGTCTGTGGAAAAGGTTCCGCACCTTGGCCAATCTCTAGTCAGGGACAAATGGGCGGTGAGGGAAGGCCATTGAATTTGACATAAATTTTCCATTTTGGACTTAACTAAACCTGTTGTTTCAGATATTTTATTTTAATTTTTAAGTATTAAGGACAACGGGGCGTCCCCTGGGCATTTACTGCCAAATTGTCCCATTTTAGGCGATAAAAGGGACTAGAACCCCAACCCCTAGAATACCGAGCGATTGCTTACCTTTTCTGGGACTCTAACCCCGAAGCTTTTCAGGGACTCGAACCCCGAAGCTTTGGATTTTACACAATGGGTAGGTGGACGTTGCTGGATTTTTACAGGCTTTAGCTGGTTCACAGAACTCGCCTTATTGCAGACGCAGGGATCAGATTACCGGCAAGGCTCCTCGAAGCTGGAGGATGCGCGCTGCGTTGCTTTAGAGTCTGATCCCAGGCCGGAGAGTCAGACAGGTCCCATCTGGGGTGCCAAATTTGTTAGGGACTTTAGCCCAGACTGGCCTGGTTTGTTGTTTGACCGCAAAGAGACAGGCAACACCAGCAAGGTCCGATAATAGGCTTTTTATTGAAGAGTGCACACAACAACAGAGAGCAGCCCATTTTCCAAGAGAACCAGCTGCCCATTCTAACAACTAGTAAATTTTTATAGACAGTTTCGTTATGTTACAAATTATTATTTAAGCAACCCACCTCCCCCCTTCGTTAGTAAGAAATTTTTAACATTTTATTACAAGTTAAAACAATACATGTTGTTTTAATATTTTTTTATTAATACATTTGACTAGTACCAGAAACCAGGAGACAGAAAAGATAAATAATTTAACAACAAAATAAAATAGAAAAACAGGGAGTGAGACAAAACAGAGAGCTGTTAACATTAAGGCTCCACTTAACAGGGAGTGAAGGACATTTGGTAAAAGATATTTAGAATGCAGTTCTCTCTCAGGGTCGGCAAGAGTGCAGATTCATCTGCAACTCTTCTCAGGGACTACCCAGAATCCCCTGGATCAATTCTTGGGCCTAACAACCCCACACACCCCTAATTACAATTCATGCTCTTTGATACTGCACAGCTGACATTTCAGCAACACACTTGCTATAGGACCTTATGAGTTATTGCAGGTCATCGTTAGAAATCAGTACCATTTATATGGTTGAATCTGGCCCATGCTTCCATAAACCGTTGGTTTCAACCATATACACTTCCTGCTTCCCATCCAGAGAACACTTGATCCTGCATGCAAAAAGTGACATTACAGGATGAATGTCATCTATTGCATCACCAGCACCACTTAGAATCATAGAATATCAGGGTTAGAAGGGATCTCAGGAGCTCATCTAGTCCAACTCTCTGCTTAAAGCAGGACTAACCCCAACTAAATCATCCCAGCCAGAGCTTTGTCAAGCCTGACCTTAAAAACCTCTAAGGAAGGAGATTCTACCACCTCCCTAGGTAACCTATTCCAGTGCTTCACCACCCTCCTAGTGAAAAAGTTTTTTCTAATATCCAACCTAAACCTCCCCCACTGTAACTTGAGACCATTACTCCTTGTTCTGTCATCTGTACCAGTGAAAACAGGTATACTTCTAGAATACTTAGAAAAATCTAAAAGTTGATAAAAGCCTTGCAGATGCAGAGATAATAGTATTGCTGATGATCTGCTTATTTCCCTCTCTACTTACAAATCGACTCTATACCTACACATTTTGCATATTGCTAGGCTATAAAAGATATGCTCATATTACTGTTACTCTGCACCCACTCCAGTTCCATTTCTTTATTCAATCCACCATTGATCTCATCTTTAAATCAGATTATAAGTGCTTTGAGGTGCACTCTGTTACTATGTGGCTGTACAGTGTCTACCACAATGGAACCTCTAGGTGCTACTTAAACACAAATTAATGATTAATAATGTAGGTGTTTAGGATCATATTGGCCAAAGTACAAAGAACAAGAATAAACTTTTCCACTGATTAGTAAAAGTGAATTCCAATGTAACTATTTGAGTTTTTTTTTAAATAATAAAGATATAGTATAATCTGCATGATGTCAGAGTAAAGTTAGATTTTTTTATGGATATGTGCTATCTGAATGGCTCTATTTAAATAATTCAACTTGATATTAACATTATAAATTGAATTCTTCCGTAGAAACCAGAATGGAGATGCATAACAAAGAAGAATGCTGAAAGCAATGGGACTGTGAATCTAGCTTTTTGCCAGTAGAGGTCTATAGATTCTGTCTTTCCCTGGTGACGCTAAAACAGCAATACACATAGAGCTATTCTTTCCAGATATCACTAGAGGGCATTCGACAACTGTGCTTTGCAATTTTTGCTCTCCATTTCAGAAATGTTAAATGTTTCTTTCCTTTATGAAAAGAAAAGACAATACACCATTGAAATGGAAAGATTTCCCTAATATTGCATTAGGATTTGTTCCTAATAGATAATTCTCATTCAAAATGTTAGCGAAGTGCTGTTTAAATAGTACCATGGTGCAGTTTAGTTGGGAATGTGGAGTACTGTGTTAATAAAAAACACCTATTTTGTTGTGTGTGTGGAGAAATAGAATGACCTTAATTCCATGTTACATCAAGACACCTTGACACCATCTTGCAGCATTCAGAGACTGTAAAGGGACAGATAGAAGTCCTGAGAACACTTCCTGCTGGTGCAGCACTGGCATAAGTAATCTGTGTAGGGACTGTGCTGTGTTGGTCCATGGTGAGTGAGGAGCGAGGCAAGAGGGAAGCCTGGCCTCAGTGCAGTTCATTCCAACCATTCTCTGCTACCCACAGTCCATAGAAGGATACAAGAAGCAGACCACGGGTTAAATCAGCTACTCAAATTTACATTGTAGGCCAGACAGGCCTTTGAATCATCCCAGAATATGGTGAGTGCAAAACTGGCTTTGAACCATCTTCCCACATTCCATCCATTTTTACCACAGCCACAGAACCTATGTCTGGGCCCCATAACTTCAGACAGCCAAGGTACTCATACAGCTAATGGGTCACTTTTGGTCAATGGCAATAATTTTCTGCTGCCCCGCTGGTTGGGATGATTAGGCATATGCTACAAAAGAGCTCGATGGTATATATGTAAATAGTTGTCAGATACGGTGCCAGTAGATCTCACTCAAGAATACATAGCATAGTGCTTGGATTTTGTAGGACCAATAACACTTCTTTTCATTGTGCACTGCAGTTGGCCTCTATGAATCTCTTTGTCAGCTCTTAACACCATGAAAAAAATATTGTCCTGCTCTGGTGAGTAGAACCCATAACCAACCATGCAATTCAGGAGGGGAGTCTGACTCTCTTCTCCACTTGATGTGAGGGCAGAGGAAGAATGTTATCATTATATCAAGAGTTCTCTCACTCCTCCCAGAGGAAATTTTCTCATCTACTAGCCAGATTTGTTATAGGAATGCTCTATAAACAAGATGTCTGCATGGATAGAGAATAGACGAAGAGCCAGGAGATGGCACTTTTAGAAGATCTAGCATAGTTCCTGGGTTTTGTAGGATGAACAACATTTGTTGAGGTGCTCTGAAAATAGCTTCCTCTTCTCATGGAGAGATTAAGAAGGTCCAAAAGCACCAGTTCCCCACCCCACACAAAGAAGAATTCTTTGGGCCTGGCCTTGCCACATGATGACAGATAGAGGCAAGAATGGAGACTGAGGAGGGAACACGAGATAACTGGAAGAAGAGGGTGAGCATTCCTGAAGAGAGAGTGAATGAGGGACAGATTTTACAGGAAATGGGAAAGACAGGGAGGGGGACCCAGCACCTGGCCTCCCTACAGACTATACTCATACCAGGCAAGCATGAGGCTGAAGGGAAAGGGGAAGTAGACAAGAAGAACAAGAGAAAGGAGGATCCAAAGTGAGATAGTATAGGCAGGACCAGCAGAACAGTAAATACGGTAGGATTTGTGGGGGAAGAAGGGCACAGTCTTGTCTCCATGATATGAGTGCTTCTCCTCCCTCTGCTCCAGACCCCACTTCAGGTCCTTAAACTGTCCTCCTTTTCCCCTGGCTCCCCGGGCAGCAGATGTCCAAGGGGGTTCTTAGAGCACACAAACAAAAGAAAAGTCCTCCCCGCTCTTTCTTCCCTCATGGTAGAGACAGGTTCATAGGAAAATACAGGTCAGAGTGACCTGGATCTCAGGCAGTCTTCCTGGATCAGCCCTTAGGGCTTAGTCTAAAACAGAGTCTACCGCCAGTCCCCCCGGGTGGGGCATACTGCTCTGAGGCTGGTTCTTGCAGCTTTGGAAGTGGCAAGACTTGTTATTGTCTCCCTCTCAGTAAGCCTATTTCAGCTGTTCAAAATGGGACAGCCCTCTGCCTGTGGCAGGTTTTCCCTTTTAAGCTCCTTCCCTCCTCTCTCCCCTTCCAGGCAGAACAAGCCTTGCAGGCACTCTTCGTTGGTGTTGAACAGGGCCAGAGGATCTCGTTAGTCTCCTTACAGCCAGTGTGAGGGCCTGTTTGTTCACAAACAGGAATCCCCGGGTTCAGCCCAGTGCTAGTTCCCCTCACAGCGCCCCCTGGTATAAGGGTCATGATGGGCAACTGAGTGTGGTCAGAGCACTACCACACACCGGCTAACACTAGCTGTCACAGGTACTCCTTGGGGACTCCTTGCAGCCAGGTGTAGATTAGAGCATCCTTAAGACTGCTCTACTATATGCCACGGTCTGAAGGCAAGTGCCAGGATTAGGGATGGAGAGGATCAGAATCTGACCACTGGACTTGTTTAGGGTGCTTATTTTTAACTGCTTATATTTACTGTATGCATAAACAAATACCTCAGGTATATTTTATACGTTACTAATTGTATATTATGTGTGTGCTGTACATGTTCTATTTTCCATATGAATAAGGCTTTCAGGTGAAATTCGCTCCTAAATGAGGGACCAGCACTAGGGCTATGCAATACTTAACTCCCATTTATATTTACATACAGGAAGAAGTAACCTGAGGCAGTGCTCAAGGAAGAATTTCTATCTTACTCTATAGATACCACACAGCTACAGATGGTGTTTATGATAGGATTTCATGCCTCAGGATGAACATATAGGAGACGCTGAAACCCATTAATTTAATTGTTCTATAACCTCCGATGATCCAGAATTAAAAGGTAGAACGTTTGGGACTTGGTTCTAGTGAAGATGGGGGCAAGAGGAAAAAAAATAAGGGTGAAGAGGTGACATTGAAAACAAATGTCAAAACTACTGATGGACCCAAACCAGAACTCTCAAATTTTGAGGACATTTGGATTTAAACCCAAAATTAAGGTCTCTGCCAAAATAAGTTTAAAATGTTTCACAAATGCCTAAATTTCTCTGGGTTCTGCTTAAATGAATGAATTATAGAAAGAGAGATACCCCATGAAATCTTCACCAGCTATTCAAAAATGCAACTGCAATCTGTCTGCAGAGACCATCACTCTTGTCACTGCTACACTGTTTCTTTTACTTTTAAATGAACTTCAGTGAAAACAAGCTGCTTCTCTTTTCAGGGAAGTAAATGGGAACCACAAATTCACTTATAGTGAATCATGTTAATGACACAGACTGCTTTGTCTGCTTAAATGCCAAAAAGTACATCTGACTTTGTAATGGGCTGCACAATTGCTTCATTGATCTCTCAATTGGACTTTTGTTAGGACTCGGATGTCTCCAACCTGTACAGTTCCAAAACACAGGACTATGAGACATGAAGTTCAATACAATCACCAAGGACATAGTCTTGCCACAGAAATAATATACTGGCACACAAGGGATGTGTGCAAAATAATTTAAGGACTCAAAGAGAAGTAGAAATACGCATTTGCTGTTGCTGGTACTTCATGGGATTGGGCATCTTTTCAAATGTAGCTAAGATTTTGCCAGGTAGAGCAATATAGTTATTCAAATTAGAGCTGATTTATACCAGCTGAGTATCTGGCCAATTGTTTTGAAAAAGAGAGCAAAAGGTCTGACAAATGTTTGAAAACTCCAAGCATTCATCTATTTCTTTGTATTAAACATCAAAGAATGAGACTATCCTCTCCTGCCTTTGTAGGTATTCTATACAAGAACATGAGCTGCATGTAACAAAGTATCAGGCTGTTCAAAACATATAAAGACAAAGAAGTCATCTGGTGAGCTGCTAAGAGGAAAGGTCTAGTCTTCAAAAGCATGCAGGTGTGAGTGAGTTTTGAAACCTGAAGACTTAAATGGACAATGCCACATGACACAAGTAGTTTTAAAACAAAGTGGGCCAGGCAGAGTGTGTTTTGTAAATCTATTTGCAAAATAAGTTCCACAGGACATTCAGACAGATATCTATGTTTTTGGGATAGGGGGTTCAAGACTCTTCTAAAGACAGAAGATTTTTTTGGCAAGTGGGTAAGGGAGTGAATTCAGGCATTTATTAAAGGAATCTAGGTCTCTCAGTTTATCTATCAAGGTCGAAGGGAAAATTTTAATTAGCCAGGAGGAGGAAAGAAGATCATGTGTGTATACAGTGGGAGATGTGTCCTTTAACACAGGGTACTGCACTTTGCCCATGCTCTGGCTAATCATGAAAATCAAGTGTAAATGGAAATACGTCTCGGAAGGCTGGGAAGCTAAGATTGCACTTTCACAGTTGAAATTTCTGTGGCTCTATTTTTAAATAATGTATCAGACTTACATGGCTTGACTAATCTCTGTGTTACACCAGTTTTATTCTGGAACGTCTTCACTGAAATCAGTGCAATTATGTTGGCATGATACCAGTGAAACACAGTGGTGAACCAGGCCTCCAACATTCACTAATTATTACAGATGGTCAGAGAATAGATTTTTGTCCATGAAATTTTTTGACTTTTCAGCAAAAAAAAATTGAAAACCAAAACCTTTTGGCTGAAAATTTCAACTTGAAAATGCCACCACAGTGCCTCATTGAAACTGTAGCTTGAATCCCTTATGTTTGCATCCTCCTACCTGGACCAGGCCCCTCTGTGGACACACTACATCTCTCCCAAGGCGTTAGTGTTTTTTCCTCCTGCTGAGCCAGTGTGGTATATCATGGGAGAGCCTAACACAGTACACCATAAGAGATGAGATGCATCACACTTTCAATTGTTTTTATATCAGAAGAAGGCATTCCACCCCCCCCACCCATAATGCATTGGCAGCATTCTTATTAATTTTTTACTATCCTATAATATATCTTGTGTTGTCCAAAAAGCCCCTGAACAAATACCACAGTTTAGCAACTCCTATCAGAAATATTTTACAGCTGAGATACAAAGCTTTTTCCTCAACAGTCTATAACTCTAATTCGTTGCTAAAACATAGTTCACTCTGATTTAATACTTGTGCATTCCATAACATCGGAAATACCTACAAAAATGACATAGCTTTCACCTTTCACTATCTGAGAAAAGTGTGTTCCTCCACCACAACTGCTGTCCAAAAGCTGCAGTCCCCTTCTTTGGTTGACCAATGTCAAAGGCAACATATGGGGGGAGGGGGGCGCACACAGGGTTACAATCTCCCCACCCGTGATTTCTGCCAGGGTTTATATGCCCTTCCCTTAACCCTGCTGCATACCACCTGTACCTTTAAATTGTGCCCCCCACCCACTATCAACAATTATGTATACTCTCTGGCCAGTGTCTTCCCACATCCTTCAAGCCCATTCCCCGTTTATTATGTATAAATCATATTTACATTAATAGACCCTTGGGACATAATTCCATCTTTTTCTTTGTCTATATAGTACCATGCATAACTGTAATACCAAATAAATCATAAATACCAATAAAATGTGATATTCAGTACCATTCAGTCTCTCCCACCATCTGTCCTTAGGCGTGCAGTATCCTGTCTCCAGAAAATATACCTACAGATATTTAGAACCTTTTACCGCTTTTCCCCTAATCTGGGCATCTCTTCCTCTTGCATATCTGAATTTTATTTTTTTTTATCTATGTCCTTCCATTTTTCAGTCTCCTCATAGATACCATAGAATTTTTGGGCACATTTGTACTCTCTTCCTTTAAATTATTTCTTCCTTTAAATGTAAGCCGCTAGCACAAGGGTGGGCAAACTACGGACCGCGGGCCACATCTGGCCCCCGAGACCGTCCCATCCGGCCCGTGGCTGGGGAGGCTTCCCCTGGCCCCTCCCCCGGAGCTGCGCCGCACCAGCAGTGCTCCAGGGGGCGGGGGCTGTGTGCTGACCCCTCGCCTGAAGCCGCACTGCGTGGGGAGCGCTCTGGGGGCCGGGGCTATGCTCCCGCCCCCGCCCCCAGCAGCTATGGTAAGATGGGGATGGGGGGGGGGGCTTTGGAGCGGGCAGTCAGAGAGCAGGGTGGTTTGGGTGGGGTTCTGGGGTGGTGCTTAGGGGGTGGGAAGGTGGATAGGGGTTGGGCCAGTTGGGACAGGGAGCAGGGGAATTGGGTAGGGGGTGAGATCCTGGGGGTGGTTAGGGGTCTATGGAAGGGGCAATTAGAGGAGAAGAGGGGGTTTAATGGGTCAGGGATTCTCAGGGGATGCAAAGTGGGAGGGGGTAATCAAGGGGCGGGAAGTGGGAGGGGGCTGGATTGGGGGCGGGGCCTTCCCTACCCAGCCCTCGATATAATTTTGCAAACCTGATGTGGCCCTCGGGCCAAAAAGTTTGCCCACCCCTGCTCTAGAATACCCTGTTTTTCATTGTTTTTTTCTTCTTTACTTCCTTGCTCATGTAGTTTGGCCCTTTGGCTGATTAAATCCATGGAAGGACTGCTACTGACTTCAGTGGTAGATGTCTGAAGCCCTGAGTACTTTTGGCAAAATAATTCCTCAAACAATGATGATATCGGCCAACATTTTAAACCTGGATCCCAAAGTTAGCCTCCCATATCCATCTATAGGCACCTAAATAGAACCTTGGCCTGATTTTTGAGTTTCTGAGAGTTTTGTACTCTCTTCCAAATGTACCAAATGTGCCAAAAAGAGTTTCTGCACACTCACAAATCTCATTATCTGTAATGAGAGCTTCAGTTGCTGACCACCTTTAATAATCAGTCAACTTATATTTTGATTCCTAAATGTCTATTTTAAGATCCTGAATTTAGGTACCCACATTTGAAAATATTGGCCAAATCCTTTAAAATTTCACAGTGATATTTAATGTAATGGTGTACAGTTGCTGTAATCCCCTCATTATGCAGTTTTCTGTATTGCCACGGCAACAAATACCAGTGTGACTAGAGTGATAACAGCAATAAATTGGCTCAAAACAGCATCTCCTAATAAAGATCAAAGAAATGCAGAAGACAATTATTTCTCACTTTTTTGCATCCCAGCATGATGTGAAAAGTCATAGTAATTTCACTGCAAAGAAATCAAATCTCAACAATGCACTTGAATTGCAGCCCCAGCCATCCACAGAAATAGAATTTCTCAACATTAATCTTTTTCCGCTCTTGCAACCACATGGCATTTCTCTATAATTATGTTACATTTGCAAGAACAGCAGATATTTCAATAAACAAAATGGTATACTTAAATAGAAGCCAGGTTACTACATTCTTCAGGTTAATTAAGACAAGTAATTAAGTGCAGAGTCCAATGTATTTATATTTTTTACATTTTATTTCCAATAAGGGTGAATTTATTGAAAAAAATACAACATAAATAGTATGATTCCAAATCAGCTGTTTTAATGCCTTTTTCCTATTGTGCTTTTTAAATTCCTTCTCTGTGTGGGCTTTCACACTTGATTCCCTCCCTCAGCATTACAACTAACCCTGGGATCAGCCCCAAGAATACTGGCACTCCAGGGGCAAAGTCTTGGCCTCCCTGAAATCAATTGGAGTTGACCTATTTCTGGTCACCTGTTTCTGGCACAGACCTTACACTAGTCCTTGGACCGCATCCTTTTTCTGTTCCCTGGGACACACTGTCTCTTTGCTTTTCCCTGATACACTCAAAGCTTTTCCTCCCTAATATTTTGTCATCTGGCCACTCACTCCACCTCATTCTGGTATGGAACTTGTCTCCTGCTTTGCTTTCTACTTCAGCCTATGTTTTGGGATAAGATCCCAGGGAGTACGACTCCCCTGTCCAGATTACTTCTTGCAGCTGAAATCATTCCAGGGTCCTGGCTTTCCTCTGAAACATAGCATCCTAAGTCAGTGCCTATCCAGCCCCGAGTTAAGGCCACCCTTCGTGAACCATGTAAAAAGTTATTTCCTTTAACATCGTGACACTTCACCCATCGTTAGTTAAAATGAATAGAGAAGTAAACAGATGAAAGACACATTGTTGCAGACTTCCTGCAGCTTTGGCAGCATCACTACAGCACAGCTGGTCCCATGCAATGTGACAAGTAAACAGGCCGAAAATCTTCTGAGAAATTGAAATTCATATGCTTTTTTCACCAGCTTTAAGAATGAGGAAGGCTCCATAATAATATAGAACAGTAGGACCCTATGTGAGTTGGAAAATCCAGCCTTTGCAAGTAGAGTCCCACAGAATCTCACAGTAAGAATGGTACATTGATCTGACATTGTGTTGCCATGTATGAATCAGGCTGCATTAATGTTTTGACTCAGTGTGAGCACACATTGATGCAGAATCACAGAGGAACATCACCATTCAGTATCTGGGTGTTTCATGGGATTCTTTTGTGGCTTTCAATGCCTCTGTTTATAGATATCTTGCCTGATTGCTTGAGGGAGCAGAGAAGTAGTCCCCAGTGACTAACTTTCAATTAGAATAGGCAAGGCTTCTGTGACTGGCCCTCCATTTCCATTAGCTGAGCATTAGGTAGTTCCAATTAAATCCAAGGACTTCATGAAAGCCACACTCATTCCTAACGCCCCGAATGTTGCTCAAGAGCACTGATACTCAGTGGGTCAGGAGCTAAATTAGCTATCGACATTGCCCCAAAGAGCCACCTAGTGTGAATTCACTCTTTCATTTACTATAGTGCTGTTCCTGTTTAAACAGTATGATGGGAAACATTTAGCATATATATATATTTATCTAAATGATTGATATATGCATATAATTCTCACAGCACAATGACTGATCAAGTGTTTTTAACTTATCAGCCACAACTGGTTAATAATATAGTAAAAGCATCCAGATTGGTTAATAATTAAATCACACGGTGTTTTAATATCATGTGGTGCAATGAGCCACAGGAGCTACATTAAAGAGCTCCTTGCAACTCCTGAGCCTCCGTCTGAGTATCATTGCTCTAGATAGGTATTCAGCACAGACAAACTCTCACCAAGATGTACTTTGTAACTACAAATATCTTACTTGAGCTTTTCACCATTTAGATTAGCAGGGATATAAGCAAAGAACAGGATTTGAACTACAGAGAAGAGGTGGAGATTGGGTCTCAATTAAGTTTAGAGGTTACAGTTTTAGGCTGAATTTGGAACATGGTTTGGATTCAAAATAACGGTGCCAAAAAAATCTCATGAGCTGTTTCTAGGGTGTCCCTGCTGTAGTGCAGTGCTGTACTGCTCCCAACATGGGGCCTCTGTAAGGACTGACACAAGCTCGCCCTTGGCAGATAACGCTTATTTTGTGTTTCAGAAAGAATTCAGGATGCCAGGTGTTTGTAGATGTTGTGAGACAGGTTCCAATGCACGTCACCTCAGAGTATATCACAACAAACATGCTCTCCCTCCTGCCAAACAGGACGTTTGCTTTTCATTGCACAGTTACAGCTGCTTGGTGGACACAGGCTGTTGTGACAGGATGGTGCATATCCAAATTCTAAGAAAAGTGAGGCTGGTCTTTTTTGCATGAATCGAGTTTCTGTTTGAATTTTGGCGTACTGGAAAGTTGGCTGCCCATTTTACTAAAACAGACCCGGAATACTAAACACTTAATTAGTTTATGAACTTTGCAAGAAGTCAAAAGACAGTGTCCACAGGCATTTCAGAGCTGGAATGATTTTCCTAGAGTTATGCATAAGACACAGGAAGTTTTTGGCTGGAATATTTGAATGGTGCTTTTTGTGTATAGTGACAAATATTAAAATTAGTAGTTATACACTTGTTAGTGTTTTTGTTTATTATTTCCTGTGCTTTCTTACTCTTTATTTAAAGTTTTCTATATGTGATATAGGTAGAACAGTTTACATGAAACTCATGGTCACAATGAGTACTTGAGATCTCATGCAAAGCTCTTGAAATCAATGCAAGGACTTTCATTTGATTCCCTGGGGATAGGATAGGGCCATTGGTGTGCTTCACACCATCTTTGGAAAGAACATACGATGCTCTCATTTCTGTGCCTGGTCACCTTTTTCTGGCTGGTGTATGTCAGGGACAGGGATGGGGTCAGAACAGGAGTCAGGAAATGGAACAAAGAGTCAAAACAAGAGTCAGGGGATGGATGCCAGAGCAAAGCCAGAGTCAGAGCCAGGAATAAGAACTGAAGATCAGCATCAGTGGCTGGATGCCAGAGCCAAGATTCAGAGCCAGAACCAAAGTCAGAGAGTCAAGCCAATGGTCAGAGTCAGAGAATGTGGAAGTCAAGAACCAGGGATGAGGCTGTGAAGCAGGAGACAGCAGAGCAGCAGGGTCTGTCACAGCAGCAAGGCAGGAGCCGTTCACAGACAACTTCCTGTCTCTTTCTGGCTTACACAGAACATCTGATCCAATCAGAACCTCTGGCGCTCTACCAGGCAGTCCCCTGTGGGCAGTAACTTTAGTGGAACGTAGGGCTCCCTAGGGCTCCCAATTCTCTTATCATTCATAGAGCTGTTGGGTGATGATGTAGCAGCAGCCCAAAATCCTGTGGGCCCACAGATCTTTGCAGAGCTGAGTTTGTGATCATAACATCAATTTCACCATCTTCCTTCAGGTAATGATTCCTGACAGGGTGTGATTGGAGGTAGTGGAGGCTGCATATGCAGCCTCATTACACCCTCATGTAAGCTGGAGAGAAGTGCTTTGTGTTTCTCCCATCTCTTGCACATCTCTGGGGTGATTAGCCACAGCATGACTCTGAATGGTGAAATGTGACCAAATCTTTCTCTTCCGATGTTTCCATTTTTGCCTCCAAAACCATTTAAACTAGAAATTGTTGCTTGAGAATTTGCAGTTTTAAGTTCTGGAGCTTTCTGTCCTGACCAAGGAATGTGTATCAGAAACAAATTGGATCCATGACTACACTAGAGAGCTTACAGCAATGCAGCTGCACCAACGAATACTTCAATTCACCAAAAACATTCTGTGTTTCAATTTTCTTTCGCAGAGAATTTAGAAATCCTCCACAAAATGAAATTTCCATTCTCTGCTCTAAATATCAGAAAAACAAAGGAAGTCATGGAGGCTTCAGAACCTCCATTTGTCCACATATGCTTTATTTCTGCATTTGTGAAGATAGGTGGTGGATGCTTAGCTTTGAACCTGGAGACCAAAGATTCACATCTGGGGAAACAGTGGTCTCCAGACATTATGGCAAGTTCTCTACAGGCAAGGCTGCACTATTATAAAGCAGCCACACCCTACCCTCCACCCTGAGCAGTGCCTCAACACAGCAGGGCAGCCCAAAAGCTCAGTAAAAGAGGCTGCAAAAGGGACCTGGTTAGGGAGACTTAGGTGTGCTGATACAGCTCTCTACTGATGTCTTAATTTTGAACCAAAATCAATCATTTAAGGCACAGAATGATAATTGTTTCAAATAAGTGTAACTACATGGAAGAGAATGGAGCTATGCTGATTTACGCCCACTGAAGATCAGGTTCTCTCTCTTCCATATTGAATCTCCTGTTATGTTATCATGCTCCAAAAAGAACATGCATTTTTTTTGTAATATGATGATGTCTCTCTAAAGGAGTGCACAACTTACTCTCTAATGGGTAATTTTTGCAAAAGAGTTTTAATCATGGATGACTCTCAATTAAGTCCCCAAGTAAACGCAAGACATGGCATAAACCACTGGACCTAAACAGGCAATCTGTTAGCATGTAGGGCCTATGTTACACTGTTGATTAATACATATTCAGTCCAGGAAAAGGCAACAGTACAGAAAACACCAACCAGTGTGTTACAATGTTATTCATGTAATAATGAATCTAACTATAACTGAAAAATGTTAAAAATAAATATAGCTTGAAAATGTTCTTCAGTTTTCTTAATGGTTTCAGCATCCCAGGTGTAAGAGAACACAATGTGGAAGTCGTCAATACAAAATACTTTCATAATGATTTATTGATCATGCATTGTCTAGTATTTGATCCCAAAGTATTTCTTTGCATCACAAGGATTATTTACTCTGTTTTAAAATGTTCCTGAATATCTGATAGTATATAAAGACTAAATTATGCATAGTATTGATCTAACCATATAAATATATCCTGAGGTCTGGTCATTTAAAATGCATCTCATTGACTATATATATGGCAGAGACATTTTTGGAAAGCAGATTAATGACTTGATGAAGTGATCAAGCATTTAGTGACTTTCATATGATTAATCATCTCCACTCTGTCACACATATGGTATTTCATTACGGTTATTTAAATGTGTGTATTGTTGTGCCAATCCATAAATTGAAGCAGTCACAACATTAACACAGCTATGCATAGCAGAAAGTTACTGTACTGTGGGTCTCCCCCTTCAGTTCCTGTGCTGTTTGTCTTTCTGAAGAATAGAAGGTGTCAGGCCCCATAAACATTTTTCTGGAAAGTTAATTGTTTGGGCTCTATTTCTTACACTTATACACCCACACAGAGTAATCAGTTCCATTCACTCCATGCCCCCCTCATATCCTGCAACCCCACCTAGTCCTCAAACTCCATCAACTCTGTACCCTTACCCTATCCTCTTTTCTTCAGCCATGCTTTCTAGAGGCTGGCTTGCACAGGAGTAGCTCCAGAACCTTAAGATACCCCTGAACTCCACTCTTGGAATGGTGAAAAGATTTCCTAATGTGGGGGGAAATATGGCCCACAGTGTATAAAAGCTGCAAAATCCAGCCCTTGGATGTTCTTTCTTTGGACACCAATAGTCCTTGAAGTGATTCATTGGATAGTTCCAGTGTTATTCCAGCGGTATTAAGTCATACTCTTGAGTCCAAAAAAAAATAGATTCCCTCGGCCATCTCCCCCCATAAATCCCTTTCACCTTTGATAGGTATTGAACTGATTGGTGGGCTTAGATCTTCCCAAAGGAGAGTCTACCTAAGTGAGAGATTAAAAAAATCCTCTCTCTTTCCTTGTATCTGGGAGCCCATGCTCAAGAAAAAAACAGTCTCCTGATTATCAAAATTCACATCTTCCTTTCTGAAAATCTATATCTAGTAAATCTGACAAGCACTTTGATGGAGTGTCACCAATTTGTACCAGCAGAGAATTTGGCTCAATAGCTTAATTTTTAAAAAAATTACGTTTTTAGTAAACATTTACAGTTAACATTTAGTGAATGGAAATTCAAATGTCCTGTTCCCTTTTTTGTTATCTAAATGTGGAAAATCCAGAATAATTATCTTAATGTAGTGAGATTACAACTAATACAGGAAAAAAGGCACTCTTACTTTTGACAATTACATTCAAGCTTAAAATTATTGTGCAATTCGGTGTGCTCTTTAGGGGCCTTATCCAATGGCCAGTGAAGTTAATGAGAGTTTCTCCATTGACTTCAATGGGCATTGGATTGGCCTCTAGGAGATTCTTTTATGTTAGTCAAGGATTTCCTGATGGCTCCTAATATCTCTATACAGCTAGTGCCAATTGCCTTCAGTGGCTTCAGCAGCCTATTATTTTTGTGCAGTGGACTCAGATGAACCACCGAACACAACAACATTGCTGTGCTATCCCACTTCTTTGTAAGGGAGAATGAGATGTGCTTCCTCTCCATCCCATTCTTCCTGCTTTGTCTTTAATTATTCATAGACCAAATATATATTTATTGCACTGAGCTCCACGGGTAACTCAAATGATGAGTTTGAATATTTGACTTCCCTAAATCGTGCTCAATGTGTCCATTATTTATATACAATTTAACTTGATATTTCCACACACTCTCATTCTTTTTTCACTGTGGATAAGCAAAACTAAACAAAAAGCACACACCTCCATCTCCGCAAGTTGCAGAGGTTTGTTCAATCCCACTTATTTCAACTTCCTAGAGGCATGTTTGTTTTCAGGTTAGTAGGGCCAGCATTCATCAAACTTCTGCTGGAAAGGAAACTTTCCAAAGGGAAGAGTTTTAAGCAGCAAGACATGAGCGGGAGCTTATGTTTTATTTCTCCAACATATTAAATTCATGGCTTCTTTGCCAAGTGTGCTATGGGACAACTCACGCTAGAGTCAGCAGCTTAGTACTTTCCTTAAAAAAGAAATGAGATTCTCAAACTTCATTGCACCGTGGCCCCCTTCTGACAATAAAAATTATTATATGACCACAGGAGGGGGACCGAAACCTGAGCCCGCCCAGCTCTACTGTCTTGTGGGGGGCAAGAGGGCAAAGCCCTAGCCTCGCCACTCTGATCAAGGGGGCAAAGCTGAAGCTCAAGGGCTTTAGCCCCAGGAAGGGGTCCTCTAACTTGTTCTCCTCCACTCAGGGCTGTAGCTCTCAGGCTTTGGCTTCAGTCCTGGGTAGAGGGGCTTGGGCTTCAGTCCTGGGCCCCATTAAGTCTAAGCCAGCCTGGTGACCCCATTAAAATGGGATCATGACTCGCCTTGGGGTCTCAACCCACAGTCTGAGAACCACTGAAGCAGACTGAACACTACAGTCCAGATCTGTGAACCAGATCTGTGTAGGTTAATGTCTGCTCTGGCAAAGCCCCACTGAAATCAGTCAATTAAATTGCAGGATTAGGGTTTAAAATTGAATATTTGAAGAGGAAAATTCTCATAATTTGCAATGGATTGGAAAAAGAGAGGCAAGGATGAAAAAAAATATCCCTCTCTGCTTTTGTCTCTCCCTAAGGACTGTTCCTTAATCATTACTGTCATTGGAGTTCCACTATTAGTTTCAACACAAACAACAGCCCTGAAGAACATGTGTCTCATGCTAAAATTTCATCACAGTTTTTACTACTAAACCAGTGCTGAAGAGGAATAAGAGAAAACAACCCAGCAGCACATAAATCATGTGAACATTTTAGTTCTGCGCCAGTGTAGGATTCAGAACTGAAGCTGAAGTTTAGCCAGGGCTGCAGTGACATTTGTAAATGAGAACATAGCAAGTCTGTCAGCTTGGCTGGCCAAAGTGATGCCTTTTAAGGGTGGATGAGAAAGAAGTTTGGCTTCATAAAAAGGGGATTTCAGTCCAGCAACAGGGCTCAAGAAACAAAACAGAATTAAGAAACAAAAGATGTGGCAAAAAGCAAGAGCAATCAAGACAGGAGAAAGTGTCATGCAGAAACAGAGAGAGTAGGAACTCAAGGGAAAGGATAGCTATGAATAAAAAAGGACTTGTATAAGGTCACAGGGCTTTGAAAAGCTAAAAGAAAAGGAAAAGGCCAAGGGTAAAACAGAGGCTGATGTAAAGGAGAATGAGGTGGAAACAAACCATCTCAAGAATGTGTACTTTTTAAATGATATTATACATTCAGTATAAATTCCATTATTGGAATGAAAGAAGTCTGGAAAACATGGCCTGATGATTCAGGTGGTGTAAGTTGGTAGAGACCCATTGATCAGTAGAGACTGGATAATTTACACCAGCTAAGAACCTACCCAATAACACTCTAATTATGCATTGTTTTTCAGTCATTTTCATCTTCACCATGGAATTGAGATTGTTATCTCTGTGGCTGGGAAGGTCTTTGATTCAGTGTTTGTACAGGGCCTATCCTGACTGAAGTATTTAGCCACTACTATAATATGAATAAGAAATAAAAATAATTATGATAATTAGTAAGAAAACAGATGGCAAAAAACAGAGGGCAAAACTGTGACTTTTCTAAAGGGGAAAGAGCTAGTGTTTAATATCTTCTCCGAGAGTCATTATTTTTGCCTCTTTCCTACACTCCCAGACACTACTTCTTACTTAGCACCAAGAGCATGGATGAGGTATAATGGCGGCTGGGGGAGGCTAAGCCTCCCCAAACCTCATGCTGCTGATGTGGGGTGCGGGGGGACAGTGGTGGATTACTGCATTGGCCCATGGGGCACAGGCCAATTTGGGGCCCCTGGAAAAATCTCCCCCTGGCAGGGCCCTGGGACTGAGATGCTCTCCTGGAGCCACTGGGGTAGCACAGAGATTTTCTGGTTTGGGGGCTGCAGTGTGGGGGAATAGGAAGGGGCAGAAAGGAGTTAGTGTGGGGCAGGGCCCCAGGGGAAGTGATGGGACAGGGGCGGGGCCATGGGTGGGTCGAGGGTGGAATGGGGTAGGGCTATGGGCGGGTCCATAGATGGAAGAGATGGGGAGGGGATTGTTTGCTTTTTTGTTTGGAATATTTACAGTAATTTTATATATATATTTTTTTTACAAAAGGTTAAAGCTGTGAAGTGAAATGAAACATTGAGTTTTGGGTGAAACCAAATGTTTCATTTCAAGTCCATTCAAAATTATTATTATTTTGTTCAGAGTTTCAGTTTGGTCACTGAACTGAAAAGTCAGTTATTTGAACATCCCTACTCCTGTGGAAAATACTGTGCTAGTGGATGCATTCACCCCTTGCACTGCAGCAGAAGAAGTAGCTTTAAATACCATCAGGGGCTTCCTAGGAGTCAATCCAGCAAGGACGCTCTGTGAGTTTCACTGATTCAGCCCATCTCAAGATAGTCCTGTCCCTGCTCTCCCCTAGCCAGTTCCATTGTGTTTATGGGCAGCACTGCCTGGCTCTGGGGCCCCATGTCTTCTTCTTGTATGACTTGTATCAAGTCACTCCCATGTTGCGTAGATTTTCTAGTGTTGGGAGCCTGGTAGCAACAGAATGACTTGGCCTCTGAACTATATGCTGATGAATGCTTATGAGGGAGATTTACTCTATGTACTGAAGGAACATGAAGGGGTTGACTCTTTGTGAGCAGTCGTAGTCAAAAGACTGAGGGCACACATGGTCACTGCCTGCCCAGGAGCATCAAGTGGAAGATGCTCAAAACAGAAGCACAAATGCTGACTTGCCCAGTGGAGATGCAATTGTGTTATGCCAGCTGAGCACACAGAATCAACCTTAACAATCTTAACCTGGGGGCCAGAGTGTGTTTTAGGAGTGAACAGAATGTGGTCAGTCAATGGATATCTAGCACATATATTTCCTGGAAGGTCAATTCAAAATGGCTGCGGTATCAGTGAGCATTTTTCTTTTGGAATTATGAGACGCCAGCAGTTTCACAAAGTTTCACAAAGTTTCACAAAGGACGTCCTGTGCCTCCTGAAGACTGGACACCTCTTTTACAGGATACCATACTGGCTCCATGGCACTACACTATCTCTACTGACTTTGGGCCGTAAGGCCAGGATTTATTTCTAAATATGGCTCTATCAGCAAATATATCTCATGACTACTAATGAAGTATGTATGGCTCTATCAGCAAATATATCTCATGACTACCCATTTATTTTGGGTGTCAATATCTTCCTGATGACCATTGCTAATGTCAATAAGTTGGTAATGGAATCAAACTTAATAGCTAAAGTATTAATATTGTGAAATGGAAGAGCAGAAAGTATTTTAAGATCTGGTATGTTGGGTTGAGTGAGTTTGCCAGATTTGAAATTATATCTTTCCTAATTAATGAGATAGAAATACCTAATAATGTTAGTCCTTAGAAGTGCTGGGATGAGTATCAGCATAATTTGAGTAGTTCACGCTGAATTTTATGGTAATGTTTGTATTAGATCTTAGATATTTGTACATTTTATGAACCCTTCCCAATCCCTTCATTCCTTATTCCTTCTCTTCTGAAAAACAATGTATTTTAAAACAGGTTGTGGAAACATGAGACAGAAGAAGAAACAATCCTAAAGCATCATCAGACAAAATATGTAAAACATGCTACTGTATGGTCTCTGTTTACATTTCCATAATGAACTAAAACTCTGAGCATCTCACCAACCCATTTTTTCTGGGGCTTGTGCAAACATTGCCTTTGTTTTCCGTTCACATAGGTTTACACACCCTCCTTCATCTACAGTGCTAAGATTCATGTGTATAGCCATCAAAACCATATGAAATCTTGAAATGTGCAAAACCATACAGCAGGTTGCCCTATAAAGACTAATTAATATTAAATGTAATTGACAATTATTTGACAAGATAAATATTTGGATACAACATGCCATACACATTTACAGTGCTCCATAATATAATAAAAGATTACAACCTGGCTTATTAAGATGAGCCCAAAGTAGATGCAAAGGACAAATAAAACTACACACTGCCTTTTGTCTGTGTACAGCCTTCCCATTGACTTCAGAGGGAACCATGCCGTCAAACTGTGGGCAGTGTAGGGCGATGAATGGAAAGTTTAAAAGGCAGTTTTCAAATTGTTTCAAGTTTTCATTTGCATGAAATAGGCTGGAGTTTTATTCTACTGGGAAGAGATCCAATGGTTCCAAGTCGGCACATTATTTACATATAAAAGCTGTGTTATTTAATGTTAAAGCACTGTACAGTATAATGAGTTCACTATGGTCAAACAAGTGGCTCACATAAGCTTTCCCCAGTTATGCCAATATATATTTGGTGATGACTTTCAGTATTGCTTATGTCAATCACTGCATACATTTTAAATGTTAATCCTGTATGATTTATTCATATATTCACGATATTATTCCTGATCTACTGAAACCTTTGGTGTGCCACTTTTTTTTGCTTGTCTGTTGTTACTCCACCCTCTGGAGTCATTAGATGTTGCATAAAAGAAAGGCGGTAAAAAGATGAAGAGACTAACTGAGGAATCTGTAATGGCATGAATTAAAAAACTAAGAATCAGTAACTAATGAGTAGAAAGTCTCATACAGTATGTCATTCATTTAACTCTCTCCGTACATGGTAGTACCAGATGGCTCCCTCTGGGGGTTGCACATTCCCCTCTGTGCTCTAGCACTACTAAAGAGGTGATGAGAAAAAAGGAGATGAGATGGATAACACCAATCTCCCCAGCAGAAAATTATTATGATTACATAACTAATGACCCAGGGTATTAGACAATGCCCAAAACAGGAAGCATGCCAAATTTGTTCAGGGACACATTGAGGAAACGGAGGCAATTTGATGACAGCATAAGAATGGATTCTGTGCAGAATGTTTAAAAAATAATGTTTAGGGGGATTTTTCATTATAATACATTCAGGACTATACTCAGTTCACTTGACAGCAAGGTCTACAGAAGTTAGCATGTAGAATGTCACGTTCCATAGTTTGCAAAGGAATTAACAGGTTGCAGTATTTAGAATGATCTCCCCGGCAATATTTAACTCCTGCCTTAGTGCCTGATTCTCCAACATTAGAGTCAATTGGAGTTTTGCTATTGACTTCAGTGATAGCAATATTGAAACCTTAGCTGGAGATTTAATAGCACTCGCATAGGGATTGAGGGAAACCAACTTGCGCATCCATCATTATTCAGGAACTACTAGGGGCCAAACTGCCCTTTGCATTGTTATTAACTTTATAGGGCTTGTGGAGAATATCCAGGGTGTGGAAGAACTCCAGTCATGCCTCCTCCCAGCCTCAGCTGACCCCCAAAACACTCCCTTTGCTGGATAAACTGGCCACAAAGGACCAGATGCAGCCCTAAAGCACCTAAGTGTCATAGAACAAGCAAAATATTAATTTACTAAAAAAAGAAGAAAAAATGTAATTGTAGGTTGCAATATTTCAAGCACAGGAAGAGGAGGCTAGCTGGAGGGAAAGGTCTTGGCATATCAAAGCACTAGAAGGATCCCAAGGGAAAGAACTGCACGGCCATGTAATGACAGAATCATGTGAGGGTGAGACAGAGACTCACTGGTGGTTGACTACTCTGCGTTGGTAACTCTTGTCAGATATGACATATTCATTACACCTAGCATACAGGTGTCATAATTTATATTTAAAAGGAGTCAAGTAAGGTATCATGTGCAAACTGGTAGCACATTGCTTCCAAATCATTGTGTGATGTAGGTATGTATGGGGTGTACATAAAGAGTTGTAAATATGTACTGTTGGTGTCAGAGCTGTGAGACACAGCAACATAGGATTTAAGGCACCCAGAGTTGCAAGTGACACAGTCTCCTTCTGGTCTGGGTTGAACCCCAAAGTGTCACAGTGGGCCATTAGTTTTTTCACCTAGAATAATTTTAGAGTGTGACATAGCCATCAGGGTGTGATTAGAACTTGAGCATTGGATTTACCAGGTGCATAAAGGGAATTTAGATTATTAGCCTTAATCAAGGACATGACTCAACTACGTATTTTCTAGGGCTGGTTGAGAAAAAAATAACACCCCAACATATTTTGAATTGGAAATACTGCTGCAGTGACATATGGGAGCTGTAGTTTGGATGCCTCAAGCTCCCATCCCCTTCTATAGGCCAGCATCCCTGGTCATACTACATCTCCCATGGTGCATCATGGTCTCACCTATTGGAGAGAGGAAGTGGGGCATCATGGGAGTCCCTGGCAATGGTACATTATGGGACAAATAGTCTAGCCAGAGACATCAGCCTTTAGAAGAGACTGGGGCCTGAGGCAGACTAACTAGACCCATCAAAAGTCGCATGCCAAATCAGAATATTTCAGTTTGGGGGCATTTGAAGATACTTTTTGCAAAAAAATATTTTATTTAAACAAACACCCAATTATCCATCAAAAATAGTTTTGCCAGAAAAATGTTGACCAGCCCTACTATTTTCTTCATGGGGGCAAGAAAGAGGTAGTGACCTCTGACTGTTTCCATTATAACCCCTTTTCTAGTGGTCCTATATCTAATTTCACTGGGTGGAAGTTTGCTATGCTAGACCTGAAACCAGGTATTATTTATCAAACTATATTTGGTTTGTAGCAATTATTTTTTTAGGCTTTGTCTCTTAGATGTTTGGCATTGAGACATAGAAAAGCCCAAACTGATATCAAATGCAGATTGTTACCATCTGTTGCCCTATGTAAATGAGCTGATGATCTCATTTCATGTTTTAGACAGGTGTCTACATCCCAAAAAATGCAAATATAAATGACACATTTGTTGACAGTCTCCTCAGATTAAATGGGCTTCGGGACTGAGCAAATTCTCACATCAAGAGGCTTGAAAACACATTTTCAGAGCTGTATAATGAACCTTGAACTGCTGCTGCCTGTATTGTTGCCAGATCATAGGAGCTTTAAAGGACTGGATTAGGAAATCAATGTACATGCATTGGCATGAAGATCCCCTTAGATACATGAATTAAATAACACTCAGATAAAGGGGCCCTAGCAGTGACCATAGAATCAATGTCTGCAATTGAAGGTTGGGTTTTGTTTTTCAAAAAACTAAATATAATTTTAAAACTACATAAAATAATGCAATTAAGAATCAGAGTTTTATCCAGAAATCCATGATATTATGTATTAACAGGTATTGGATCATATTTGGATATCATATATGACGTCCAAATATGATCCAGTACCTAATACATAATATCATGGATTTATTGATATTATATATAATGCGAAGAGATTCCTTTGGCTTCTGGGGAGTTCCTGTAGATTCATGCTGGTGTAAACTTGGAAACTGTCTGACATATTTTCTCAAATCTAGAAAATTTTTGTAACACCCACATTTTTTGATTGAGTGAATCAAAACGTTCTGTTTTGATAATTTAAAAAAATTGTTTTGATTTCAACCTTTGAATTTTTTCAACTCCTTTTTATATAAATGAATTTAAATTTTTAAATTAAAATTGGTTTTAAACCAAAAAAGGGAAATGTTTCCTTTCCAAAATATCAAAAGGAGGCATTTTGAAAATGTTGATACTATTTTTTAAAAACATTGAAATGGGAAATTCATCAAAATTGATCCTTTCCCAGTTTTGATGAATCAGTATTTTCCAACATCATCAAAAAATTCGCTGCCAGCTCTACTCCTGAAGATATGCTGTTGAAAAGATGTATTTCTACATTCATAAAAAAGGTGTGAACTTTGATACTCAGTATACAGTGTTTAAGAAAAGACAAACTAAACATTATATTTGATATCTTCTTGGCTTTAAAGGAGCTTTGCCAATTAACTTCAATGGAGGATCTGACCATAGAAATATATCATATCATACTTTTAGGTCTATATTTCTGCACTCTGAATTAATTGACCTACTGACCCAGAAAAGTCTGTTGCTCTAGGATCTGATCCCTAAGTATAAGGAGAATATAGTTTTGGAGTTAGGTTTGCCATACTTGTTAGTCCAGACCCTCAACCTAAGGCAAATTTGGTTTCAATGGAACTACTGTAAATTTACACCTGTGAAAATTTTGCCTAGGATTTTCAAACTCTGGATAATATAGATATCTATAATTTATTGTCTTACATGGAGAAGATGTTTCTTTTTGCTTTCCTAGGGTTCACATAGGGAGGGATTATAAGCACTTTGGAGGACAGAATTATAACTCAAAATGACCTCGACAATTTGGAGAATCAGTCTGAAATCAACAAGATGAAATTCATTAAAGACAAGGGCAAAATATTTAGGAAGGAAAAATCAAATGCCCAATTACAAAATGAGGGATAACTGGCTAGGTGGCAGTATTACTCAAAATTTTGGGGGGTTACAGAAGATCACAAATGATGTGTGAGTCAATAATGTGATGCAGTTGCAAAAAAGGCTAAAATCATCCAGAGTGTATTATTATGAGTATTTGTATATAGGACATGGAGATAATTGTCCCACTTAGCACGGAAAAGCCTCTACTGGATTACTGTTTCCAATTCTTGTTGCCACATTTAGGAAAGACATGAATAATTTGGAGATAATCCAGAAGAGAGCAACTACATATAAACACTTTGTAACTATAAGAGTAGATAAGCTCTGGGACTGGCTTTAAAGAGAGGTTGTAGAATCCCCATTACTGAATGTTTTTAAGAGCAGGTTGGATAAACACCTGTTAGAGATGATCAAGGCGTATCTGGTCCTGCCTCAGTGCAGGGGGCTGGATTTGATGACTTCTCAAGGTCCCTTCCAGCCTTACATTTCTATGATTCTATGCAGCATTTGCACATGTTCCAAGCCCTGGGGCAGGTTATGCTTCTGGCTTTCCAACAATGGATTTGTAAAACAATTAACAATAGTCAATATCCCCATAATTTTACATGGGATTTGTGAGTAAGTCCTATGTGGATGCTTATTCCTGACTGCAGCATGAATGACTGGAATACTGAGTTTGTTGGTGTTAGTCTGCATGTCACATTTAATTGATTTTCTAAGTGTTTCTGTGAAAAGAGGCAGACAGTAATCAGAGAGTTCATTAGAAGTACATGAGACTACTGAATGGAGTATTATGAAATTTTCAAGATACTCCATCAGTCTAATCTAGTTAAATTACATAATGCACTAGGGTCATGATATTTTGGAGCTATCTGAAAAAGAGAAGGATAACTGGAGTTTTAAACATTTACACATGTTCCTTCAAAGTTCAGTGTTGAGACCATATTTCCTTGACTCTTATTTCCATGTCTGCTGCTCAAAATAGATGGTTAGCCAGCCAGACTTTAATGGCAGTACTATTTACTATTTGATATGTGTCTCAGCTGGGTGGGACAAAAACGTTTGTCAATTTTTGTATCCATCAGCTGGCCAGAAATTTTCTCTCCTGTGCAATTAGCAAGTAGCCAGAAAACCTTCAAATACACTAATAGACATAAGATGAAGGGCCAAGGTTGGTGTGATAGTGGGCTTAGTGTCGTAAGAGCTTCTTGAAATCTCTCTCATCCTTTGCACATTTACACAAACTTCAGCCTAAAGAAAATTGCACAATTCTGCATATATCAAATGCATGCTGAAAAGGACAAAATAGTCTTTTCTATAGTCTTGGGAGAGTGAAAATGAGATGGCTTTAATACTTATTTTATTAACTGCTAATGTAGCCCTGTTTTACAACAGTATGATATAGTGTAGCTTTCACAATTAGGCAGTGCTATATATTAAAGTTTAAGATCTGGTTTCTACTATGACCTCATTTGTCAGCTGCCCAGACTTCCTGATACAAGTTCCTTTCAGACCTAAATTATGGTTGGTCTCAGCTCAGAGGTGAATTATTTTGGAAATTGCGAGCAAAACCAGCTCAGCAGTTTCTGAGTTATGGGAATAAAATACTTTCTCCTACACACTGATTGAAACTGTGCACCTAACACGACACCTAACATCTGCTCTACTGGGTCAGACCAATGATCCAGCTAGCCCTGTATCCGGTCTCAAACAGTGGACAGTGCCAAAGCTTCAGGGGGAGTGTACAGAATAGGGCAGTTGGAGTGATCCACCCGTCTTCCCCTCCCAGTTTTTGGCAGTCAAAGGTTTAGGGTCACCCTCAGCATGACCATCTTGGCTAATAAACACTGATGGACCTAACCTTGATATGCTTATTTAGTTCTTTTTTTAACCCAGTTATACTTTTGGTCTTCGTAACATCCTATTAAATGAGTTCCACAGATTAATTGTGCATTGTGTGAAAAAAGTATTTTCTCTAGTTTGTATTAAACCTGCTGCCTATTCATTTCATCAGGTGACCTCCAGTTTCTCTCTCACTTCATTTGTTCTTGTCTGACCACGGTTTTACTCAAAGAAAGCTCCTACATGGGTTTACACATCACTTTTGTTTTAGATGTGGGCTTATTTTTACAATTCTGTTAACTGAAGGGTGAGTTCACACCTACCAATCTCAACGGGATTTTAACTCAACCCAGATCCTGGTTTCACCCAGCTCATAACAATATAATCTATTGTAAAATAGACACACACACAACCCTGTTTGAGTTCTTTCAAAGTACAACTATATCTTCTCTGACTTTTATATTTCAGTTAATAAGAGTATCAGAAAATCATTACTCCTTTGCCAATCACCATTATGAAATGTCCAAATTTCAATATTAACATTGTATTCCTTTGTGGATTGAGATTGTATTCATTACATTCCCTTTTAGTCTAAAAGACATTATTATGCTGCTCATACTTCAGCTTCACAGCTAATTATAGTCTTTGGCCAGTTCCTTCTGGAATATAAATGCTAATATATATTAACCACACATACCTGGTTCTCCAGCCTGCACCTTATTTCATGGGAATGCTGTAATTTAATCCTTATGCATTAGCTAAAATGCTCTAATTCCTTCCAAACTGCCTCTTCACTGCTCTCAGTGTTTTAATACAGTAGGTCACTTTAAAGTAGGAGATCCCGAAAAAAGAATAGACTTGTATCTCTAAAGATATGCACTCTACCCTTTACCAGCATGGTTATCTCCAGAATGACAATATCTCTCAGATCAGAGAGGTAGCCGTGTTAGTCTGGAATTGCAGAAGTGATAAAGAGTCCCGTGGCACATTAAAGACTAAGTAAAGTATTAGAGCATAAGCTTTCATGGGCTAATACCCACTTCATCGGATGCAAGTGGGCTAATACCCACTTCGTCGGATGCATCCGACAAAGTGGGTATTAGCCCACGAAAGCTTATGCTCTAATACTTTAGTTAGTCTTTAAGGTGCCACAGGACTCTTTGTCACTTCTGCAATATCTCTCAGATGCGAGCAACACAGATAGTGAAACCTGAGACAAAAGGAACGTAACCGATCCATTGAAAAGATGGAGTGAAGTGATCATTGTTTTAAACCAGTAATTTCTAAAATCACATCATGGCCTACATTTATACACTTTGTATTTATGAATTTTCTTTTTTTTAATTAATCTGAGTTTATTTAGATTTTGTTAGAAATCTCTCTTCTCGTTCACAATTCTAATGAAGCTATCTTTAGGGTGACTGAAATGTCTGGTATTCTCTCGGGTATCATAGATTTGGTGATTTTCACAAGAGTTTCCAATGAAGAAGCAATTAATGTCTGCCTTTAATGAAGCAAAGCAAGACCATTTTTTAAAACAGATAAGCAAGAAAAAGAAGTTTTATGCCAAGGATAGTAATTGGCAAACAAGCCATTCCTTGGAAAAGTACAACTTTGCATGGGAAGTTTTGTTATTTTTTCTGGAGATGTTCATTTATTTTAAAAAGTATTTACAGGACTTCTGTCTAGGAGGAAGATTAAGTGCTCACCTCCTCCCTCCCATATTTCAGTTCTAGGGAAGGCACAAGTTACTTGGGAGCCACATTCTTGTACATTAGTCTTCACCAGATGCTTTGTCTTGTGTCCTAAATTGCTGTAAAACCTATTATGATATATTACTCACATAAAAGGAACAGAATAGTTGCAGAATTATTGCTATAAGGAATTATGTTTTACTTGAGCGTTATCCGCTAAACAAAAAGAATTCCATCAGCCCACTTGAATCTTATTTCTAGATGTTTGTATTTGAATTTTTAATGAAGATTAAAGGCTGTAGGTGCAATCTGCGCGATATGATTTCTCTCTTTAATTCTATCATTGCTAAGACAGCATTGTTCATTAAATACTGTTTATTTATTTAGATCTGCATTACTGTGAAAAGGTAGCCTGGAAAATTTGTAGCAGCTTGTTGTTAACCTGCATGCCTATTTTTAGGCAGATATATATATATAGGAAAGGACAATTGTTACCAACCCAGGTCCATGATTTTGCCCCTGATCCTTCATCCCACTTTGTTCCTGAGTAACTTTACTCATGTGAGTAGTTTCATTGAGTTCACGTTAAACGCATGCTCGGATATTTGCACAATTGAAGTTTTACTTATTAACAGATAGCTAAATAAATTCTAGACTCAAGTTCAACAAAGCACTTAAGCATGTGTTTGAATTCGTTGCTATTCATCACCACACTTAAGAACATGCTTAATTTTAATTTAAAACATGGGCGAAGTTACATTTAAGTCAATGGGACCTAGACATATGCTTAAGTGCTTTCCTGAATGGCGAAAGATTGCTGAATTGTGGCCATAATGCTGATGACAATAAGTGCTAGGGTGACCAGACAGCAAATGTGAAAAATCGGGATGGGGGTGGGGGTCATAGGAGCCAATATAAGAAAAAGACCCAAAAATTGGGACTGTCTCTACATAATCGGGATATTCGATCATCCTAATAAAGGCACAAGCATAAAGTACAGCCCTCAGTGTTTTCAACGTATATCAGGTTTATGGTATTATTTGTATCATTTGATATGCTTTTCTTATCATTTGGTGTAATTCTATCATATATTCCACTTGTAATAAAAAAGATTTTTAAAGAAAAACTTTAAGAAAACAATTTTTAGCTTTATTTTCATGGAACTCAGGTTTTTGTTATGCAGGACTTCATACCCCCCCTTTCATTCTGGTTTACTTCTTACTTGTTTACATCCCCTAAGTTTTTGTGTCTTGGGTTCAACACATTTCAAAAACTCAAAGAATCTTGGCCAGAATTGCAAAATTTCACCCGGTTTTAATCCAATATCAACCCAGGCTTGCTCAAAAATTGGCTGAGAGTCACTGAAAGATTTAGTCTTTGCTTAATAGTTTAGTGCAGATATTGTTTTAGCTCCAAAGAAAAACATCCATTAAAACTGGCAATGCTTGCTCTGTATTTCAAGGGTGCGGAGTTTTTTTGTTTGTTTTGGTTTTGGTTTTTGGATAATGTCACCAATTGTTCAACATTTCAGTGATCACACTGTTTAGGAAACTGAATCAAATGCTAGGGAAATAGCTGTTAAAAATATAGTATTGTAATCTGTGATGGCTGAAACTCAAAATGTTTCTGAACTTCCTTACCCAGGGCAGTCTGGTTCACTGGACTGAGCATTGGCTTGGCATTCAGGAGACCAGGATTCTAATCTTGTCTCTGCTACTGACCTGCTCTGTGAGCTTGGACAAATAATTTCCTCTCCCACAGAGGAAGGCTCGTCCAGTATATACAGTGTTAATCGGGGAAATTTGAGACCCCGTTTCAATTCCTTATTCCAGTCCAGACTTCCTGTTTGACTTTGGGCGAGTTACTTAGTTTCTGTGCCTTTGTAAAAATGGAGATAATAGCACTTCCCTCGCTAAAAGGGATGTCTTGAGGTTAAAGACACTAAAGATTTGTGATGTACTCAGAGACCATGGTAACAGGAGCCATATAAGTATCACAGATAAAGAGAAGATCAGAGTAAAATCCTGCTTTATTTAAGTCTTCAGCAAGATACACATTGACTTCGGTGGAGCCAGAATTTCACCCAGGAAGCTTCTTTGGACTTCCTGGGAATTCTGCCCCAAACAAACCCTTCTCCAAGGGGGTGGGACTGAGAACTGGAGTTGGCATAGTAGCCTACTGGGATTATTCCAAAAATCTGTCTCTTCATTGTAGACTCCTTTTATTTACTGGGAGTCTTGCAGCCAGCTAGAATCCAGTCACAATGGTCAGGGACAACTATGCTGCGTATTTGCCCTTTCACTAAGAACACAAGAACATAAGAAGCGCTGTACTGGGTCAGACCAAAGGCCCATCCAGCCCAGTATCCTCTCTTCCGACAGTAGCCAATCTAGGCCTTCTGCTCTGGCTGCTCAAAAATTTGGAGACATTCTGTGGCTTTTCAACAATGTATACTCCATAGTGGAGTGCTCCACAGGCAAGCAAAAGCCCGTATGATTCTTCCCTCCTTTTCTGTGAGATTAACAATATTTTTCTGCAACCCCTTGCATTTATTAATAGAAGATGATTGATTTACATTTATCTTTGATGCTGTAGAGCTGGCTGGCTCTGTCGAGTGAATGGCTCTCTGCCAAAATCAGATATATGCCTGTTTGCTGATTTGGATCCTCAGCAATTTCAGAAGTATAAGGTATGAAGGTCTACTAACACTGAGAACAATAAAAAAAAACCACCGAGGCAAATGCAGACTGAGTCACTTTAAACTGGCATATTGATAATTCCCTAGGGTTTTGTTATTCCGTTTTTCTTAAAAACAATATACTAGAAATTGTAGCCTATGTCCAGTGTAATTCCTTGTCCTTTCAAGATGAATCTCAGTGCTCCATTTCTTTATGAGGACAGTGAGCGTGCTGAATTTTTTATACTAATATATAATCCCAAAATGATTTTTCAAAGAGAAAAATGTTCCATATGCCATACAATGGTGAAATGTATGCAGGGTTCAGAAAACAGAATTGTACCTGATTTAAGATGGGAAGTGGAAAAACCTTTTGACAAATGATGGTTGCATAGGTTTCCTGACTCCTCTTGGCATGTCAATCCCCCAGAAGATGAGATGTTGGAGAAGAATGAGCCCCATAGATTGAGTGATTTCATGCTGTGTAATGTCATGTCATGGTCCTTTTTGTATCAGAACTCATATTTTGCAAAGTGCAGTAGCTGGTAAATCAGACCATGAAATATGATAGATTTTAGGCTTTACTATTGTGACCCTTTACTGACCAACTGTTTTCAACTCTAGTTTAATATTGGTGTTGCTTCCTTGTGCCCTACAAGTGTCCCTCATGTTATAAAGAAGCAATTCCAAGCAACAACTGGAGACAAAATGAAATTTGTTTACTTATTACTTAGACAAACTACATTCATTAGCCAGGTGCATAATTAGCTGATATCCTCTCTATGGGTGCTGGTAACCGGAAGGTTTTTTATCCTGTGTACTCACAAAAGGAAAGGCCAATCTAGTTAATCAAAATATAATCCTCTGATTAAACTATTTTGGTCTATCTTGTGAGATGAATGGATATCAGAAATGTTTTAGCCCTTTCTTGCTTCTTTTTGATGTAGATAAAAGGCTTTACATTTTCATAATGATAGATATTATCAGAAGTGTTCACCTAAAATGACATTCAGAATCCCCTTGCATGAGGCAGTATACATACAAAATGCAAAGAAGGTCTTTTTCCAAAGATCTTATAGTCTATCGTGTGTCAAGCTTCTCTCTCTCCCCTGGAGAACTATGACAATAGAGACTTTAAAAAAAGAAATTGGAAAAAAAGTGACATTTTGAAGTGGGTTGTGTCTGTGGACTCAGTTTCTGAAATATCAAAAACATTAACAAAATAGTTATTGATGAAGCACCACTTGATAAAGCATGATTTAGACTTCGATTTTGTAACCAAAATCTGTTTTGGCTGATGGACACAACCAGCTTTCAATAAACTAGGTAGCTGGCACTCTGTGATAGATGGTAGAAATGAGTGTCAGCTAGCTGATATGCAGCACATTTGTTCCTTCAGACATTCAGCTTTCTGGAGAGGACTATACTTCAAATAGTTATACATTGTCTTTCCCTTGGCAGTGAATTGTAATGAGATGAACACTGAGAATGTAACACTGAGCCAGGACTGAGCCCAACAGCTCAAATTAGCCTGATGGAAATAAAATTATAAACACAAATATTGAGTAACAGAATATAATTATGTAGGTATTTAAGCATAAAAGAGTTTTAAAATATTTTCTATTAAAATTATTATTAATACGACCCGCAGAGATTCAAAACACCTGCTTCCCCATTCACCCTTCGTGATGACATCACATGCACCATTGTTAGACCCACTGCCTGGGATACTGTCCATGGAACAGCGGCCCTCTGTTGTAAAGTCTGGCTCTTAGTTGTGCATCTCAAGGCATGTGGGTGGGCTCTGAGATGGCTGTTATACATCATAGTTGACTGAAGCAAAGTGAGTGCTGGAGAAAAGCTGGAAACAGTGTGAAAAGCCAAAATAATTAAAGTTAACGTTTGTGGCAAATAGTTTATTAGGATGATCAGAATCAGAGTGTCCTTTTAAGTCACTCTGTATGTCTGATAAGACTGTCTGGCAGAATTACTACTCAATACTGTTCCTATTTACTTACGTGTTGGTATGCAGATTGTGCATTACAGGAATATGCTTGTACTTTGGATAATGTCCCTTATGGGCCCACTAGGACTAAGGCTCTATGATTATGAATGTTTATTGCATATGAGCTCATTGGCTTCCATTAAGTAACAATATGGGTTGAATTAGCATTACTATGGTGATGAGACTCAGCACCTCATCACCGACATTTATTTTGCCTCCTCATTCTGTTACAGGTCGTTTCAGTATGCTTGTGCCAAGAGGAGGTTCCTAACTGGATACCAGGATAAAATTTTCCCATTTGCCACACTTTAGGCCCTGATCCAACAATATTTATCTATGGTCTTGAATTTAATAGGACTACTAATATGTGTGTTTGCAGAATCAGGACTTTACAGATTAAATTTATGGTTATGATGGGACCTGTCTGTGAGGGTAAGTGTACAGCTTCCTTAAATCTGTTTGCCATTGAGTTAGGCTAAGCCACTGTCTGGAATAATTCTCTCAAGATAAGAACATAAAAATGGCCGTACTGGGTCAGACCAATGGTCCATCTAGCCCTCATTTCCAACAATGGCTGATTCCAGATTCTTCAAAGGGAAAAAACAGAACAGGGCAATTATTGAGTGATCCATCCCATTGTCCAGTCCCAGCATGTGACAGTCAGAGGTTTAGGGAGATCTAGAGCATGGAGTTGCATCACTCACCATCTTGGCTAATAGCCATTCATGGAACTATCCTCTGTAAACTTATCTTATTCTTTTTTTAACCCAGTTATAGTTTTGGCCTTCACCACAACTTCTGGCAATGAGTTCTGCAGGTTGACAGTTCGTTGTATGAAGAAGTATTTCCTTTTGTTTTAAGCCTGCTGCCAATTTTACCACTAATTCTTGTGCTACATGAAGGGGTAAATAACACTTCCTTGGTCACTTTCTCCATACCATTCATAATTTTATAGCCTTTTATTATATGAATCCCCCATCCTGACTGAATGCTCCTGAGACTGGTTTTCCCAGCCTAGAGAGAGCAAGAGACAGCATTAGTCAGTTTGTGTCATAATCTAAAGTGACAGCGAGTTTTTTTGTGTGTCCTCTTCCCTCTAACCTTCCTTCCCATTCTTGCTCCTTTTTGAAGGTCTTTGTTGGCTTAACAGATGTACCTCTTGTACTCTCTTAAACTCTGTCATTGTGTAACCCTTGGCTTAGGAGGGGAAAGAACTGAAGGAAAATTGTCCTTCACTTGAGGTACCCTTAGTAAGCATTTACAATTAACAATTGAATGCATCAGTTGCTTTAAATAGCCTGAGTACTGTCATTCATAACAATAACAAAAGGTAACAGACTAATTAAATATTCACAGAAGTTTGTTGAACTATTTTAAATTGTATTGACGTGAGTTTGGGCTGAAATCTCTAATACACTCACATTTGTTACTAGATTTTGGACTCAATTTAAGATAATTAACACAGTTCAACCAGCTTTCAACAGCAATTGTTTTAATAACTGAGCTGTTTCACTCCTCTTTCATTGAGCTACCTATATTTCTGCATTTATTTCCAGCTACTGTGGCAGCCTGAGTTTGAACAGGTTTGTAGATGTGTGTCCAATCTAATTTTATTGGGGAAAATATTGAAGGGAATCTAGTGAACAGAAGTCTTGATTTTAAATTATTACATATAGGAAAGAGAAATGTCAGACTATCAAGGAAGAAGATGCTGAAACAAGTCTAAGAGTCACAAA
Organism: Dermatemys mawii; assembly: GCA_007922305.1. Taxonomy (NCBI): domain Eukaryota; kingdom Metazoa; phylum Chordata; order Testudines; family Dermatemydidae; genus Dermatemys; species Dermatemys mawii. The sequence continues at coordinate 17,380,972 of ML677372.1, read as the reverse complement.
AATGCATTATTTGGAGATTTAAAATTATGTAATGAAAAACTTCTGCTAGGCACTCATACCTGGTAATGAACCAGGTGTAACTATAGCTATGTGCTAGACTATGACCTCCTTCCCTCAAAGTGGTGAGGAATTACACAATTGTGTATTTCCACTGAAGCCTACTTTATCTGATCACTAACATGCCTTCAAGGTTTTATTGTGGCTCTCCATATTTACATAAAATTAAAAGTATCAGAACTTGGCCCAATCTGTGACTGTTCTTTGACACCATATGGAAACTGCTTTCCAGAGACTAGGACTGGACGACAGGGAGATGGATCACTGAAAAATTGCCCTCTGTCTGTTCATTCCCTTTGGCCCCGGCCATTGATGGAAGACAGGATACTGGGCTAGATGGAACATTGGTCTGACCCAACATGGTCAATCTTATATTCTTATGAATCAGATAATGTTTCCTTTCAAGAGCAGATCAGTTGGGAAATTTGTGATCTTCACAGGCTGAGGTTCTAGATATGTGTGGAGTTTGTGATGATGTTTTTTCTTTACAAAGCCGTAAATGAATTGGGATGTAGTACCCTGGGAGGCTTCCTGCTGGTTCATCTGAGATAGGTGGAGCCACTTGAAATAAAGCCCTAGAGCATTCTTCATGAAGCTTCCTCATCTCAGAGCTCCTTTTCTTCCTTAGTCTACCCAGCCTGGATTTTTTAACTTTCTGGGCACATTGCAAACCCCACTTTTTTCCAGCATCTAGTGAGAGAATATTTGGATATCTAAATATTTAGATGGTTACTGAGAAGCCTATGTGCTATACTACCTTTATATCATGATGACAGCACTGTAGTATTATCAATAATGGCATTATACAATAATAGTTTTAATTATATTGATATTAACTTGTTCTCTATAGTTTAAACTTGCCAAAAGTGCATAGAATCTGGGATATATATGTGGTCAGAAATCAAACGAAACAAATAAATACTGTGAAATAGACTGACAACAAAGCTCCTTTCACAGCAGCCTCTGAACATCCCTTATCTTGGAGATTGTTTGTGTTACATTTCCTGAAGTGAAAATGTTCCTAACCTGTGGTAGTTTTTGACCATGAGCACACATTTCAAATGAATGGATTTTCAAAATCTAAAAAAGCAAAAGGTATGTATTTTAATGCACAATGTAGGAGGATGCTGCCATGAAATCTATAATGCAATCTCAGTTTATCATCCTAAGTAAAGAATGGATTTCTAGTAATGGATTGTCAATTTTAAACTGCACTCTGTGTGTTATTAAACAAACGAGTAGATTCTTGTCAACTAAACATGCAATATTTTGCTGTATAACTACTTTCCTCCCAACTTTTTCTATTAGCACCTACACTAGCTACTCATGTAAGTTTTAATGTGACACTGCATGTATGTAAATTAGGGTACTTGCCCCCATTGATTATTTTGATTGGAGAGGAACTGAATGGTTTTAGACTTTTTCCAATAAAATTATCTATTTTATTGTAACACTATACAAGGCAGAAGCTTCTCATGTTGAATGCAACCCTATTTTTAATTGAAAATAGACCAGTTCTACCATATCTCCTGTCACAGGGCAGATGGACTCTGCAAATTAGATGTTAAAAGCATGGAAAAAGCACCCAGTAATTATACTTGTTAATGTTTCCTTAAGGTAACTGATGATAGCCTACCAACGGTAATTGACAACCTCTTCCCAGATGGTGGAGTTATAAACTCAGCAAGAAGAGGACTGAACTTGAGGGTCCATCAGGTGTATGTGAGTCAATAGTAATTAGAGTAAACTGAAACAGGAGAGGTGCCTGGTAAAGCCAAGACAGAGAAAGAAGGACTCTGTCTCCCCCACACCACCTTTATCCCAGCAAATGGAACTGTGCTGCTTTGTAGTTTAACTCATTGGGGTGAAGGTATTTATCTTTTGGTTAGAGCAGAGGCCTAGGAATCAAGGGGTCAGTGTTTTATTTTTGGCTCTGCCTTCCCTGATTGTAAACTATCTGCCTTGGTTTCTCTGTTTATTTGGGTGTTTGTTTAATTTAGGTAAAGTGTTTTGAGGCCCTTGGATAAAAGGTGCAAAGTAACTATCCCTGGAAGTACTGTGAGCTACAGGAAGTGAGAACAAGTTGTTTCTGTTTTGAAGACTGGCTGAGTTTTCATATTATATTAAATTGCTAAGTGGACCATGGAAAGTCCTTTTCTACTGTTGGTGAAATCTATCCATTTATCTAGGTACAGTACTTATCTCACCATTCTCTGAAATATCTATGGGCTCTGATAATCTGTCCTCACAATGATTCTGCTCTTCTTTGTGCTAGTGTCAACTGGTACCCCTGAAGTGCCTGAATATTCCACACATACACTGAATCTCAATGCTAAAACTAACTAAATACAACACAGTACTGCTGGAACCTAGTAAGGCTGGGGAATGCCATTATCACAGCAAACATCTGAATATTATAAGCCTGATTCAGCCAGAGAATAATACTGCTCCAAGCAGAGAACACCACATCTCAGTTTGTTGACTTAGGACAGTGGGTAGAAAATAGAGTGTAATTATGGTCAAACTTTAAAAAAAAGCTGTGAAGTGCTGATAAGTATACAAGTTTGGACTCTTCATCCAAAGCTTTGAACTATTCAAAACTCCTCATCTGTAATATCAGGATTGAACCCCTGTAAAAACAGCCTCTCTTGCTATATTCTGAACCACTTATTCCTGTCCCACTTGGAAACTAGAAGTAACACCCCCTACCCACAATATGGTAATTTCAGAACCTTAAAGATTTTATTTTAATTCAACTCCAAATATACATGAAGCCATTGGATGTTCTCAGTGATTGCTGGAAAATCTGTCACCTAATTGACAGGAAAGTTGGGATGACTTTCCTGCCTCTACTGAAATCCACCTCATCTCCAGATATTTTTAAACCTCATTTAATTGAGGTGAACTTTTCCTGGGGCTCTAATATATATATAAATGAAAAACATTTTCCTTTTGGATGGACTAGATTACATTAAGTGAGCAGGTATTTTCAAAAAGCATCCAAGTGCCCCCTGATATATTATGTCTCTCCATAATCTCTTCATCCCACTCTCTTTAAATTATTACAAGTTAAATACTATAGTCTCTATATAGTAATCATATTAGTCAGGAATGAAGAAGTAGGAACCCGTCTCGAAAAGCACAGCTTAATATACATCCATTTGCCCTGTGTATTGCCTCTTCCCTTGGGAATGTTAATGAAAAAATAAAGATGCATAAATAAGCAATGATTTAAGTTGGAACATAGGCACATAGTAATTATTTTACTTGATCAGACTAGTGGTCCGTCAAACTCTGTGTGTGTGTATCAGATTCTTCTGAGGAGTAAAAAATTGCAGACTAACTTGCCCAGACAAGAAGTTTCTTACTAAAGCCATCAGGTAGCGCTTGCTCCATACCCAGAAGCAGCAAGGTTTTTATCCCAATGCTTTAAATCCTATTTAATGTGACAGTGTGGATGATTTCATTAGTCATATAAGTGTTTAATCCTTTTAAGTCATCAACTTTCCTCTCTGCAAGAACCAAATACACCTAGTAGAAAGGGTCTATCACACTGGGAAAGGCAGAAGGGGTCTTCGAGGAATGTGTTTTTTGGAAAGAGAATTTTGGGTTGGAAAAGGGGGGAATTCCCCCCCCCCCCCCTTTTCCCCTTAAATTATTTATACATTCCCCAAAAGGTATTTATTTGACACAGAAATAAATTTGAGGTCTTTTGTCTCTTTTCACTCTTCTCCCTTTATATCCCCTCTCATTTTACAATGGGGCAGGCCTGCTATTGTAAAATTCACAAGCCCTTCCCCCCCAGGCACACTGTGTTAGACTGCAAGTGCACCCAGCTTTTCAGAATCATTCCAAAATAACCAAAAATTGTTCAGAACCAGAACTTGAACAGTTTCCCTTAACTCAGTTTCAGAACCCTAAATAAATAAAGCTATGATGCTTCAAAACTTAGAGCATCACATCACTCCACTCTTAGGTCCTTGGGCAAACTACCTAACTGCTTTAAGGCTCTCCCTTTTATATTTTACTGGGAGAATTACTTGATTTATGACAGCTGGCTCAACCTTATTCTTCTGGCAATCCCTGCCCTTAGGGCAGGCAGATAAGAGCTCAGATCATCAGCTGGTGTAAATCAGTATTGCTCCACTGAATTTAATAGAGCTCTGCTGATTTGCAGCAGGTAAGAATCTAGCTTATGGGCTTTACACACACCTAGAAAGTATAAACTCTCTTCTTGCCAAACTCTAGATAGGATCTACAGTTCAGCCACATTTCTTTGACTGTGGCAATAGCTTCTCTTTGCTATTACAGTAATACAGAACATTTTGGATGGCAGATTTCTCCTTACATACTGCACAGTGATTACAATTTTTTTTCCAGAGTAACCCTTCTTCTGCAGCTAGAGGCTTGTATCTCAAGGTATCTTTAAATAGCTAACTGGATGTTTTTGTTAACTATATTACTTGTATTTTAAAGCATGCAAACACATTCATTCAAATTACCAACTGGTTTCCTGAAGAATTTAGTTTTCAGAACACATTCTTTTGTCTTTCAGGAGCAGAAAAAATGTGTCCCGAATAGCATCTGATATATAAAGAACCAGAAATATCTCTGAACAAAAATATTTTAAACTCTTTAAACCATGTGCACTGGGCTAGCTTTACCTCCTGTGACTTTTTAATTTAAAAGGCATACAAAAAGGCACACAAATTATGGCTCCATGTGGAATATAATCTACATTATTTGCATGTTTATAACATTTTAAGATTCCCTGGGCTCTCATTCCTCTAAATTCATTTAATGATATTTAAGAGGAGGCAAGATATTTTTTGGTTAAGACACAGGGATAAGATTCAGGGGAATCTATTTGTGGCTTTATTACAGACTTTGTGTGACCTTGACAAAAAACAGTGAGGGCCTCATCAAACTCTCACTAGACCCTCTTTCCATTTACTTTAATGGGAGGCCGTTTGAGCTCCTTACACTGAATACTGACTCCATAAAAATGCCATGATGGTTTTTTTGTCCTGTAACATGATGGAAATCAGAAGCAGTGAAAAGCATATTTTTGTCTAATAGCCAACACTACAAACCCAAAAGACAAGCTTGGTTCTTTTTGGTCTGTGCATCATCACCAGTAATAAAGATTTTGCAATTGGAACTTAGTTACCAATTCTGGAACTGATGTCCAAACCAGACTGAAAGTGTCATGGGGCTTTAGAGGGCTAATAGGAGTAAAAAATAGTTAATCCTTATTTTTCTCAATAAGTAGTTGATGTGGTTTGGAATACACAAATCAGAGGCCACAACTGCACTCCAGTGTTTGTAAAATGCTTCTGGATTGGAAGGAGGTAGAGTCTGAATTTACAGAAGGGCTCAGCACCCAGAAGACAAGTCAGGTCTTTCAATGAATTCCTATCCCAACTGGGCACCAAAATAAGTTACTGGATTTCCAAATTGCTCAGTATGTTGGGTGCCCATAATTGTCACAATGGAATCTGCTACATACCCTCAGAAATCTGGCCCTGAGCTCATCTGATATCTCTCCCTATCCATATGCTAAGTGTTGCATTCTTAGTTATGGTTCATACACCTTCCCATACCTGACAGATGTTGGTCAGTGAGCAGGTGGACAGAGAGCCTGAACTGTGGCCCTGCTGGTGTCCCCTTGCAGCACTCTGACTCACGGGACATCAAGATGGTTTAACTGGCCTTCTGAGGATTCTCTTCATGTATAAGAAATCTCCAGATGTTGTTGTATCCTTCTGGCCTCATGTTTACAGCAGAGGCTGAAGAAAAAGAAGCTAGGCCAGACTGTTTCTGTGCACTAGCGAACCCTGATTGCCAGAATGGCCCCTTGGAACATATATCGCTGTGTACAATTTAGAGCAACCCTGATGCTGCTATAAATTGTGTTAGGGGCAGACTTGGCACATGGTTTGTCCTAGAACAGGGTGTAAAGCCACCTTTGCCACCTCATACCGTTGGAGCTGCACTCAGTGAAGGTTGGCTAGACTGGAGGATCTGGCACAGAGAAAGGCTTGTGACTCAGAATGGCCCTGTTTAACATGCACTTTGCAGAGAGTAAATGGTGACCCTAAGACTCCAATCCTCAAAGGTATTTAGGTGTGAGCTCCCATAGAAATCAATGGGGGTTATGTGCCTAAATACCTTTGAGGATTTGGGCCAGAAGACACGGAGTATTTCTAAACTAGCAGTAAATATTATGATCCAACCAGTGGCTAATATTCCTTTTGACAATGAAATCTTAATTATTTGTTTCCATTTCAAAACAAATAACCAGAAACCTGCCCTTAGAGAATATTTTACTTTCTGAAAAGCTGTTACTAGACTGGATCCTCATTCTCTTTTAACACTGATGAAGGAAGTGACTGTGTTCAATTAGTATTCTTGATGCACTTCACCACACAGTTAGTAGCCTTCATTTTTTCCCCACATTTAAATACTCAGCTCAGTTTACAGATGTTATTTTTTTAATCTAGTCCCCCAAATATATTCTTATCACAACAGAATCTTCAGTAAACAAACCTCTGTACTGAGGAGAACCTAAATTATTAAGCAGTGCCTATTTCTCTTGGTTATTGTGGGGATTTTCTTTTTCTATGCTTTCTGGCTGAGACAAAAATTCTGAAATATTATGTTATTAGGACAGGACTTTGTTTCATAAACAGCCCAAGTAATTAATGAATCTAGCTGAACTGTGGATGTGTATGGTCTCTGTGTTATTAGGGTACTTGAAGTAACAAAAGAGAACTAGCCGGTGGTTGCTTCTCAGATTGAATCAGCCTTGCCTGGCAAATAGAAATGAACATAAAACAGAAACTATGTGAGCTATGCAGTACTGCAGTGTGGGTAAGCAAACAGCATCAAAGAGTGCCACAGAAATCCAAGGAGCACAAGATGGACTTGAACTTTTTTTGACTTTTTTGTTTTTGTGGTTTTCCTTTTTGTCACCAAGTAAGACTTCTTTTTGCCACCCTTACTGTAATACACATTAGTGCAATAATAATGATAAAGCCTACAATAACATTAAGGTTAAGCCTTTTGGGGTGAAATCAGGATCCTCTTGTCATCAATAGCCAAACACATTGGATTATATCGGACCAGGATTTCACCCTTACAGTCTGAGATGTGCAGAGAACATAGAATAACAGAAATGTAGATCTCAAAAGACATTGATAGTCCCACCTCAGTGAAAGGGACTGAACTAGATGCCCTAAATATTATGTAGACCATCCCTGACAGGTGTTTGTCTAACCTGTTCTTAAAAGCATCCACAAAGGGAGATTCCAAAACCTCCCTAGGTAATTTGTTCCAGTGCTTACCTGCCCTTACAGTTATGAAGTTTTACCTAGTGCCTAACCTAAAACTTCCTTGCTGCAATTTCAGCCCATCATTTCTTGCCCTGTCCTCGCTGGATAAGGAGAACAATTTATCACTCTCCTCTTAAAAACAACTTTGTATGTACTTGAAAACTGTTATCATGTCTCTTCTCAGTCTTCTTTTTCCCAGATTGAAAAAAAAAAAAGTTTGTTTAATCTTTCCTCATGGGTCATGTTTTTTGCTGACCTTTTACCATTTTTGTTGCTCATCTCTAGACTTTCTCCATTTTTTTTTACCTCTTTCCCAAAGTGTGATGCCATAACTGGACACAGTACTCCAGTTGAGACATTATCATGGTAAGGAGGGACAGTGTTCCACTGGAAGGACCCTGTAGTTGTGGTGCATGTGGAAGTTAAAATAAGGCACAGTCCATCTCAGGAGCCTACCAGGAAACCCTTCCCTCCAACACTCAGGTACAGAGTGCTGCTAGACCTGCACTCCAGTGCTTTGCAGGCAAATTAGGGCTGCTTCCCATTCATGCCTACTGAAAAAGGAGGAGTGGGCTCATTGTGATGTCTTCTTTTGCCCTTTCTTTTCTGTAGTGGAGGGTAGACAAACCTGGCCCATCAGCACAAATATAGAGGAGGATCTTGCACCAACAGTGGAGAGACTGTGGGAAAGGATAGCGATGACAGCAGTGCTAGATGAGGGGAGGTTAAAGGTAAGTGTTTTGAGAGAGAGAAAGAGAGAGAGAGAGAGAGAGGTCTGAAGCTTGGTGGTTTCATCTTGTTGGGGCTCATGCAGGCTTTTTTTTATTATTATTATTTTTATTATTTTTTTTAAGAGGAAAGTTGGAGCAGTGGCTAGAGCTAGAGCTGTTTGGGAACCAGATTTTCCATTTCAGGAAATTCCACAAATTTGATTTTTTTTCCCATTCCCAAACATTTTTCTCCATTTTTGATATTACTTCTATATTATGTAGGATTCAATTATATATTTACAAAAAAAAATGAAACAAAATGACCTTTTCTCGATGGAACATTTCAATTTTCTATTTCAAAAAGACAAGACTGAAAGAGAACATTTTATCAGAATGTTCATTTCTGTTGGCTTTTTCAAAATAAGATTTCATCGAATTGATACATTTCCATATAACATTTCATTTTCAATATATCAGCATTTTTTTGATGGAAAAACATTTACTGAGGTCTGAAGGTGCTGTGAAGTAGGTTCCCAAAACTCCCTGGTCCTCTGCCAATTGGCATATGGGAGAAAAAAATCCTTCCTGATCCCCTAAACAGGCAATCAGCAAGACCTGCAGCATCTGTTAGTCTGGGTTCCCATTCTCAGTTTGGGTGGGTAGGCTGGGTTGCTGGAAAAGAGCAGAAAGAGACTCCATGTGGCCCCTGCTCTGGGCTAAATCAAGGGAGCTGGGGAATGCTGGCTAATCAGCGTATGTCTCTCCCAGTTATCCAATGGGTACCAGAGACTCCTAAAGGGAGCAGCTGTCTATTATCCCTTGTTGAGTGTCTCCCTCCCTTGCTACTGGGAATGTCCCTATTTTACTGCTGGTTTCATCAAGTTTCCTTACCTGTTGATGAAAGTGGGTGGCATCTGTGATGGTGCTCGGATACTAAGATAAGGGGGCATTTATGACTACCTTAGACAGTTATGAATTTTCCATTCCCCACTCCCAATATTATTTTAAAATTAATCGTATATTAGAATTATATGTTTACTATTTCAGTCATTGTGTTTGTTAGGAAAATACTAGTAAATACACTCACCACTTAGGATATACACCAAAAACCATTGTTTTGACTACTTGTATAATGTAAGATTTTTTCAGTTTTAAAACATCTTATTCAAACAACCCTCAAGCCTACAGCTGAGAGTCATATTGTTTCACATTCAAAATGTGCAAAGCTGTACGTTTCAACAGACACACACATACAAACACAAACTGGGCCAGAATTACCTAAAACTGAACCCATTTCCAAACCTTAGAAAACATCTTTAAATGATAAAACCTGATTTTCAGATTTGTAATGAAACAGGAGACCTGGTGAATTTCACATCATTTGTGGAGTGGTTGCAATCCTATTTCAGAGCCAAAGGAAAAAGCCCTGATCTTGTTCCATTGAAATCAATGGCAATTTTGCCATTGACTTCAATAGGAAGTGGTATGGGTATGTAAGGCTGGCTGGAACAAGTCCATGGAGAGTTTTAAGGAAGGCAGTTTTGATCTGGATTTTGAAGTAAATAGGAAGAGAAGGAAGGTGTCTTGCAATGGGAACATGATAAGAAAATGAGCAGACATTCCCTTTGATAGTCATGGAATTAGCCGCAATTAACTGCAATTTCACTGAGGAACACATTGCATTTCCAGTTTATCGCAGTGAGAAATGTGTGTGTAAAATCACAGCTGCAGCAAACTGTTTGTGAGCCTCTGGGGGCACTTCCCAAACATAGCAAGCTAGGTTATGTGCCATGTACAAGGCTGGTGGAAATATCAAGCTTTCCAAGAGCGGGAAGGGATAGAGGAGCACTGGAACTAAAATGGTAGTTGCCTTCAGAGTAAAAGTGAGTCTTTGCCATCCAGCTCAGAGTGTGTTTTTCTCTTTGATGTGAGCAGGTTGTGCGGGCCATTGAGCCAGAGAGATAGAGACAGAGCACAAAGCTTCATAAAACAGGCAATTAATAGCTCCAGTGTTTGGATCCAGCTGAGCACAGCTCAGCAGAGATAAGAGGTGAGGGGAAGGGCAAAAGTGGCTGTATGCTGCCTTGCACTTGATCCTCAGGCAGTGTGAAGGCTGGTGCGGCACCCAGAGTAAACTGAGCTGCTTCAACTTATATTGGCTTGTAACAGCCCCCTAGTGGTCATTACAGTAAATTATTACATGTGTGACCTCCTCTTCCCCTCCAGACATGCTCTTCCAATACAGTGGCCGGTGGGCGGGGAGAAGAGGGCTGGATGCAAATGGCCTAGAGTTGGCTGTATGTCTTTTCCTATGCCAGAGGAATCCTCAGCTGGCCAGTTAAGGCAGCCAAACATCCCCTGGGTGCCACTAATATGCTAAAGGTTTGGTCTGTAATGTTAGTATTGTAAGTCTGAAGCTTTGGGGAAGTCTGGGAGGAGAATGAAGGTGATGCTAAGGGCAGTCTCCTTGAATTTACCCCCTTCTGCCTTTTGTTGACTCGTTTTATTTATGAGATCAGCAAAAGGCAGGGCAGGGCAGAACAGTGATGTCTTTTCTGTGGGCTCTTAATAGGGTGACCAGACAGCAAGTGTGAAAAATCAGGACAGGGGGTGAGGAGAATAGAACCCTAAATAAGAAAAAGCCCCCAAAATCAAAACTGTCCCTATAAAATTGGGACAGCTGGTCACCCTAGTTCTTAATACATTTTTAGTAAAACCCTGTTTCTGTGCCATCTGATGAGCACTGCTGAGTCCAAGCAGGAGCGTCAGAAAATCTTTTGCAAGGACACAGAAAATGAAGATTGTGATTCTGCAAAATGATTTTGTCCCACACAGTCTGTGGGTGGAATTCTGGCCTCACTGAAGTCAATTGGAGTTTTCAGTAGGACCAGGATTTCGCCTTGTATTAGCGCTTTATTTTTAAAAAATCAATTAAATGATTGTGTTGAATAGAAAGGGCAATTCTGTGTACAATAGGCACAATGGCACTAAAAGGATGGGATTTTTTCCTATTCTTGTTTTCTTTAGGTTTGATTTTTCTCTTCTCCAGTCGCTATTATTCCATTATTATCTCAGTGTAGCTGTGATGACGATCTGGCTCACTGACTTTAAAACTGCACTGGATTGCATGTTTATGCTTAGACAGTACTTAATTATGGGACTAGTATGGGACCCTTGAGGAATTTCCTAAAAGGCAACCTTAATTAACGTCACCAGCCGTATGGAAATGTATATGCCCCTGGCAATATAGGGGAATGATACTGAATGATGACAATGTCCTCATCCAGGGAAGCATAATAGCTCTTGATCTCTCCTATTTCAGCCCATTAAGGCATTGAACCCGAGTGGTAACATGGCTGAATTGCAATGCATCTGCTTGACCTCATAAATTATATCTCCTCTGTTAATACTTGTGCTTATAGGAAGAGGCTAGTAAGTATTCTGAGTGAATACCACATACGCCAAATGCCCTGGAAGGATCTCCTGTAGTAAACTAAGATTTCTTTGATTTTAAAAAAGTCCCAATCAAAATAAATGTGACATTTTTCAGGTATTTCATCAAAATGAACACAACCCAAGTGTCACTTCTGCACTGATTCTTAATGAGACTACCAAAATAATATGACTAGGAGACTTGCTTTGAACACAGGTGCATAAATGCTACTTTGAGGGGCATCCAGCCAATGCAACTCACTTCTGCTTTCGAGGAAGGTATCTGTCTGATAACATTATCAAATAGTCATACTTTGCAGTCTCAGGCTCTGTCTGACATAAAGGGCTTTTTTTTTGTTTTTGTTTGATTTTTTACAGCAAGAAAACAAATGTGAGGTGGTTTTCTTTCTATACAACCCCAAGTGGAGATAAGACATTTGTAGTATTCACTCAGAAGTAGATAAGTGAGGTCATCACTATACCTTTCCCTGGGCTGTCTTAGCTTTGGGATAAACATTACAGTACCTTGGCTCCATTATGTTTCTACAGTGGGATAGTTAATGTGTGTGTGAGGTTGTTATTCCATGGTCAAAGCACACCTTCCTTTGTCAGTGAAGACATAGCCTCATTCTCTTTCTGGGCCGTAGCGTTGGGGAAAGTTTCCATTATGCTGGGTATCAGAACTTACTAATAGCAGCTCTAGGGTAACATTTTCAAAAGTGCCTAAAGGCTAGATTTTTAAAGGTTTTTAAGCACCTAAATATGAAGATAGGTTCCTAGGGGGATTTTCAAAGGTGCCCGGGTGCATAATTCCCATTTAAATCAATGTGAGTTGGGCAGCTAGGCCCAACTTTTGAAAATCCCACTAGTCACCTAGCTGCATATTTACGTACTTAAATACCTTTTAAAAATCTGGCCCTAAACATCATTTTCAAAGTGGACTTAAGCACTTAGCACATAATCTGAATTAGTTTCCTAGGTCCCCAAGTCACTTTTGAAAATGGGACTGAGGTTCCTAAGGCATTATGCCATATTTGCCATTGTTACCTGCTTTTAGGAAAGCTGCTTTTACAGAGTTTACATTTAAACAATTGATCAGTATTACCCACAATCCTATTGGTAATAAAGCAATGGGGCTTTTCTATTTCTATGACTGTAATTATATTAGCAGTATGAATTCATTTAAGCAGGGGGATTACTGAAAGAGGTCACTCACACAGGGAAAATTTGCTAGTAACTAGAACTGTATGAATAACTGATTTTTTCAGTTCACTGGCTGAACTGGAAAAGTAAAATAAAATTTGTTTCGGGTTCAACAAAATGTTTCATTTCATTTTTGAGTTTAACCTTTTTCTTTTTAACTGAAGTAAAATTTGGAAGAGTTATTCTGAATTAAAAAACTCAAAATGTTACATTTAGAAAATGCTGAGGCAAAATGTTTCAACTTGTTTAAACCATTCAGCGAATTTTACATAGACTCATGTTTTGGTGGACCCAAATCTGCATTTTTGTCAGAAAAATGTCAGCAAAAAAAGTGTCACCTCGCTCTACGGGTAACACCCTGACCTCCTGCTAAACACCCCCAGTGCAAATCCAAAGGATCTTCCTAGCACCTCTAAGAATCCACACCTTGGAAGGATGGATTTTTTATTTTTATCAGACCCTTCCTAACTATATTAGAAACAAGATTGTGAGCATACAGTTGTAGTTAGAACCTTAGATTCTAATATACAATCTGACTTTGTATGCTCTCTTCTGGTATCCAGTGGTTTCACAGTCCTGGCTCCTCATTGTTGATCCACTATTCCTGCTTCACTGTACAAATCTGCCACTTAATATTGAAATTCCCTGCACTCGTGTTCTTTTCTCTTATCAAGATGGATTCTGCTGCATTTGCCACTGATGACTAGACAGAGATTGAGGCAGACTTACCAGTGGATTCCCCTATCATATAGCTGGATCTTCTGTGCACTTATTCTGACAGCACTGCTGCTTTTGTTGTTGGGGAGCAGCCCTGTTAAGCTCCTGATCCCACAAGGTCTTATGGATATGCTCTGTGTACTGAGAATAGGCAGTGGGTCTACTTTTAGTGTATAAATTTAAATACATGTGCAAATCTTTGCAGGATTTCAGCTGTGTAAACTGAAATGAAGCAATCCTCTAGCCAAGCCAGGAGTGTGCTAGGTTTGTCTCTGTTGGTAAGTAGATCTCTCTGGATATCTTACACTTCAGAAATTGGTCTTAGTCCTGGTTATGGAAGCAATTAAGATTGCAAATAATTGAAATAATACTGAAATCATTCATTTAAATGCCCTTTTGGTCACAGTGGTTGAGAAGTTATTCCTTCCTCAGGCTTGGAGGAAGGAAAACTAGAAATGTTTGTAAGTACAGTATTATCAAAGGGAGGGAGGGGACTGCTTTCTAGGACATTTTTATAGAGGCAAAAGCCCTACTGTGCACCCAATAATTTTTGCCAGTTTATCTTTTTTCATTTGGGAAAATGAGATAACCTTTGCTGGTATTAGCTGTGTATGCACCTGCATAACTACACTGGCAAACTCTTTCTAGTGTAGACAAGACCTTCTGTTGATGCAGTGAGTACGGCATGGACTTGTATTGAATGGCATTTATCAACAAAATGCAGAATGGACCCAGTCCTGCATCAAGGGAAGTCAATAGCATAACGTTTATTTTATTGACTTCAGTGGACATGGGAGCAGCTCCGTGCTTGTCCCCTTTGTAGCTTACCGGTGTGAAAAATACTATGGAACGTACATCTGGAGAAGCTTTACAACAAAGTTGAATTTGAACAGTAGGCTCTCAGCAGTGGCTTTTAAATCACCTCTGCAGGGATGAAGCAGACTGTGAAAACACAGAGATTTCTGTATGGCTGTTCTTGGGAGCTATCGTAAGTGTTTCATGAGTTATAGCAAAGTCTTTTGTAAAGTAAGAAGTTCATTATGGACTCCAGTGGAGCTCTGCAACAGAGTCTGGTAGCATTATAATGCCCTTCAGAGGTACATACTAAGTAATTAGAGGCCTGATCCTGCAGTCCTTATTCAGTAAGACTGCTCATGCGAGGAAGGGCTTCCAAACTGGACCCCTGGTTACTTCTGAAGCACAATATCATTGTATGCTTTATTGATGTGAATTCCATGGAGTTACTTTCAAATTAGGAACTAACGGAGAGCAAATCTATCTCAACAAATAGAAAATTTTAAAAGGTGGAATTTAGCCATTTGACAGTACAACCATCTTTATTGGTAGCATCAGGCTAGTGAGATTTTTTTCCCTCCAGTTAATGTATATGCCACTCAAGCCAAAAGTGTCTGAAGTAATGTGTGGCTAAAAAGAAGTTGGCTTGAAACTGCATCCTATGGCTTTATAGAAGGACACTGTCTTGGATCCCTTTAACACAGAATGTTTCACTTTTTTCTAAACAGATTTGAGTCATAAAGAGCTTTGTTCTAACAGGCATTACTTAAAATGCCATGTCAATAATATTTATTGTTATTACTACTGCTATTATTCATGCCATAATATTATCCTTACTTTAGACGATCTGTAATCCTAAATACCACATTCACATCTAGGCAGAGATAACTGCCTATGAAAGGTTTGCATACAAATTGTTCAAGGCTGCCATAGACTACATATGTTTTAAACAAAACAATGTAATTCTTGTGATAATGGTTATTCTTAGCTTTAAAATCCAACTGTTTCAAAGACAGAGTTCATTAAATTAATTACAATTTCTTGGTGTCTAATTACACTGGTGGCAAAATCAGCCTGCCTAAAATACTCAGTTTAAATTTCATCAGATGCTGCTACAAAATGTGGGCCCATCAGTGATTTAAATTACTTCATTTCAAAATACAATGCAAAGATGGTATATGCCAATCTTTGGTCTTCTGTCTTTCCTTTTGTCAAACAATTCATTTTTCATATTGTTTTTAAGTCTACTAGTACAATGGTAATTCATCATAACAGTGAGATACAAACTCAAGCAGGCTCCAAAAATAACTGAATGTTGCAGAAATTCTCTGAGGGGGTAAAAAACCCCATAACATCCATTAAATTCTGTAATTTTTGAAAGCAATCTGAAATATAAGTATCTTTAAACTGAGATGGTGGTGGGAGGCGGGGGAATTGTACTTTAGACACTGAATCTAGTAAGGATAATTTGGTCTTGTGTTAACTTACATTTTATCTATTGAATCTAAACAATTTATAAAAAGAAATATTAATATAGATATCAGTGTCCTTTATAAATCTTCTTCCCCTCCCCCATTACAAGTTCCCAAATGCGAGAGATTATGGCTTTGCTCCTCAGTTACACCTAGGATTGGCAAATGAAATGGTCATCAGTTTGTAGTTGCCAATGTTGGGGCAGCTGGGGACTGGTTTTGCCCTGGAGTAGTTTAGAGTTTCCCCAAGGCCCGTTGTTTAGAACATCTCTGGGGCTGCTCTAAACTGTGCCTGTCATACTATGATCCCTGGGGGCATTCTGTCCACCAGGCACCATTGGAATGCAGTGCTCTTTTTACCTATGCCCCATTCCTGTTGTCAGAGTTTCTAATGGGAGGGGAAGTGTAGCAGCCATCTTTATCCTAGTGGAACTTTCACACATGCAAGAAGACGACTCAGCTGAGGAGATCCAAATGCTTTTCAGCTTCCTTGTCTTAGGAAATTGGCACAGCAGACCAGAATGCAATTCAGGAGTAAGCCTTGTATCTTTAAGTATTGTAGAGGAGATTTTCCAAGGCACAGATGAGAATTAATTAGCTAACTCCCATTGACTTCCTGCCATTTAAAATTCTCCAGTGGTATCTACAGTCTTTGACCTGCTCATCATGTTCAGAGAGGGATGGAGAGTCATTTTAATGCTATCACATATCAATAAGATTTTCAAAGAGTGGTCAAGTGTTGAGTTTACACTGCTGAGAAAACTTTCTATCATCCAGAGATATGTCAGCCTCCTATGGTTTATGTTGACAACCAGCACACAATGATTAGGAAACCCATATATATATTTTTCAGAATGGTCTTTCAGCTTTGTGTGTGTTTAAAAGCAAACAGATACTGCGATAATTTATTGCAATCTGTTTTTAAATGCAGAATAGCATGCTGTAGAGTGATTTATCATGTCAAATGAAGCCATAACATGACAAGATGGATCATTTAGTATATCAGTTGATGCTGCATTGTGTATTGTTGCATCCAAACTATAAAAAAAGTATGAGCCACTATTTTTTTTTTTGAGACACCCTGATTTACCAATTTCTCATCTAGTGAATCTATTGCATCCAGGGTCTCTCCCTGAATTCAGCACTCAGAATAGCTTTTAGTTTTGCCTCCTTTTCTTCATATAAACAATCATGTTGTTAGTGTTTGTTAGCAAATTGGCCATTTGGAAACAAACAAAAAAACCTGAATCCCTTGCTGTTTAATAAGTATCCATATCCAGCATTAGCAATGAATTGGTGTCTGCTAAATTTGTAAACAAAATGAAATAATTTAGCTCTGGTTCAGGTCACTTAAAATACTTCCCCTAGACTCCAGTTTTGTGGTTCTTCCTGTCAATCAGTGTGTGAACTGCCACAAAGAGTGGGGAGAAAAATGAAAGCAGAGTTGGGAAAAGTGACATCCTTAGCGGGTTTGTGTTGTTATCATTGCTAGGGAAACCCCTTAATTTCTTGTTCATCTTCAAAACACCCAAGTGCAGTTTAACCCAAGGCTGCTTCATCTTGAGTGTGCGCGCACACTCGTACAGAAATTAATGCCTCTCCGTACTTCATCATGAGTCAAATGAAAGCCCCAAAATAAAAATGGCTATTCTTCCTATAAGTGAAAATGACTTCCTCATTATGAATGAGATCCACTATAATAGGGCACTGTTTTGTGCCATTGACATATTATTGCCTTACACTGCAAAAACCAAAATAAAACAAAAGACCTGCAAAAAGGATCTTTCCATTTCCCCAGTCAATATGTGTGCCTGGTTGGAGTCCAATAAGTTTCATAGCATCCTAGGTGAATATTCCCTGCTCCTACTTCAGTGTGTAAATATATTTAAAAAAGTGCTAATGATAGGAGGGCAATAAGCAATTTACATTGCTTGCTTGGGATGACCTAACACAACCCTCTCGTGACTTCGCTTTGCTTGGTAATAGATGAGCTCTCTGATTTATCCCAAACTCATGAAAATAAATGGAATTATTTAAATGTGTCTGGCCACATTCCTTGCAGCAACCCACAGCAGATTAATGTTATCTGCATTGCAACTTCAGATTTTGAATATATGCTGGTATTTATGTTACCTTGAGAGAGAGAAAAATATGGACAGACAGAAAAGGCCAGATTGTTCCTGAACCCTTGTGAGGGTACATCAGAGGGGAGGGGAAAGCACCAAGATCCTTTTGCTCTGGTCCCCCAGCCCCTTGGAAGATACATGCAAGAGCAAGGGCTATTTGTTTGGAGGAGTGCAAGGGCACCCATATGTGCAAATCAACTTAGAGGCAGGTTGGAGGGGTGGGAAGCATGAGTCCAAATGTGGAAAGGGGAGCCAAAGGAATACCAGAGAGATCAGAGACTGATTGTGCCCATTAATGTTGTTCAGGCATGTATGTTACATGTCATATGTGTTCATACATGCACATCTCATGACATGCACCTCTATGGCATTGTGTAAATAACAACCCTCTCAGCAACAAATAGTGATTGCTAAAATAACCAGCAGCTCCTGAGACAAAATATATATTGAAAAGCTATGTGCTCTCCTACTCAGGTTTTGTGATGACCAAGGAGAAGTTTACCTCTAGTGCACTTGCAAAACACTGAGAGGCAGGGAAGAGAAGAGAAACCAGTAGGTTACAGTCTTTGCAGGGGGTGTCATAATAGGGATGTGGCATTGAATATTTTAATGCAATCTAAATTAAGGATAATAGATGTTCAAAACAACATTGGAGCTGCCAAAACCTTCAAAGTCTGTGAGGTCACATGCAGTAGTGGTAGCTCTGTCTCTTTCATGTCTGTGCAGGTGACACTCTCCCACTGTTTTGTTCCCCTACTCTCCAGACACCTGGACCTATCAAGGTCAAGTATTTTCTATCAACTTCTTGAAACACACACACACACTTACTTTTTTTTTTAACTCATACTCTTATAGTAAATACAAGTGAGTTGCAACCATTTCTGGCTTCAAATAAGGGGTCACCAACCCCCAAAAGGTTGTGAATTACTCTTCCAAAGCCCATTAAAGTCAGTGGAATGTCTCCAGTTCACTGATCTGGGCATTGGAATTGGCTCCTGTTCCTTTTCACTTCCCTTCACCTCTTTCTGTTCTCTGAACAGGTTGTTTGGTTTTGTATACATTCCTTCGAGTTCCTTCCAACTCAGTTCTCTACTTCTCCCACCCCCTGCTTAGCAGTCATAACCTCACTCTGCTGGAATACTGCAGAGGTATTTCAGATTAGTGACACAGGCCCTGCTTCTGTTGTAGTTAATTCAGCACTGCACAGTATGACATTTGCAGTGGTTTTATCAGACCTAGGAGACAAATGTTCCAGAAACATATTCAAGTACAGAAAGAAGATACATAGATGCCAGAAGTGAGCAAGGGACAGAAATTTGGGTGGTGGATAACGTTTCAGAAAACTATTCATTTTTTCTTTGTTGAAATTTGTCTGCCTAAATCGGAGTGGATCTGTATTTCCATTATAGCTGCAAATTGTGTATTTTAATGGCTGCACTAATTAGACCAGATGTCCTGATTTTATAGGGACAGTCCCAATATTTGGGGCTTTGTCTTACATAGGCACTTATTACCTCTCACCTCCTATCCCTGATTTTCACATTTTCTATCCAGTCACCCTAGCACTAATGTAAGTTGCACAGCTAGATGCGCAAATTTGTTTTTTTGAAAATGCTTATCTGAAATTGCTAACTCTGGTCTATGTGAATCAGTTATTTGAATTGCACCTTAGCTCTAATATAGTCACTGAAATCAGCACAGTTTATTGGTTTCACCATATCTCACTGATGAAGACCTTACCACAGTTACTCAGGCCTTTGTCACCTCTAGAATGCATTATTGCAAATGCTCTAACTGGGCCTATCTTGATCATCACTCAGAAGCTTTACCCAGCAGCCCATTTAGGTAGCAGAGTGGCTCTGTATCAATACACTGCATATATTTTCCACACATTGCATTGTTTGTCTGTTAGTTTCTAGTATCTACTGTTAAGCTATAACATCCTATGTGGTGTGAGGTTAGGCTACAATAGAGTACATTTTCTCCCTAATAGCTTTGTGGCAGGTGTTCCCAGATGAGCCACTTTGCTGACACTCCCTGGTTGTGCATTCTCAACATTGGGTGAGGCCTTTTCGTTCAAATTTTGCTCTCACCAGTATAAATCTGGAGTAACTCCACCAGATCAGCGTCCTTGTTCTGATTTACATTGCTATGTCGAACTGCAGATTTTTCCAAAGTGACTGTAGGAACTCTGAGTGTGGAATACCCCCTCTTCTCACTGTCCATGCTGGCCCACATAAATTAGCTTTCAGAACATGGCACAGAGCTGATCTTTATGGCCATGCCTTTGTCCTGCTTTTCCAGCTTCTTTCTTGTGGGGGAGGGAGAAAGGTTTCTTACTGAAATGGACCCTGAAAGGGCCATTACTAGCTCTTTTACAGTGGCTAAGCTGCAGCAGATTTGAGTAGAAGTTTCCCTCAACCTGCTGACTCCAGATGCCATACTCCCATCAGGTCCCCAGCCTGAGTGACTGGCCCATTTTGGAGCAACCATCCTTTCATCTGCAGTGGCACCTGCCCCATCTCTACTGACCTAGGCCTGTGTGATACACCACAGTGATTGTCCATCAGCAAAACCTCCTGCTTCTTTATTTAAGTGAACATATAAAGTTTCATAAACACCACATCCTTCTACAGATGTTCACATCTAGCTGCCTCAGCACAGACTTTGTGGGTGCCCTAGGACTGAAGCACCCACGGAACAAATATAGTGGGTGGTCACCCACCAGCAGCCCCATAGATAGGAAGACAGCTCCTCCTCCGTCCCCCACTATCAGCCAGCAGGGCCCACTGATCACCTCCTCTCCTTCTCTCCCAGCACCTTCGCCTGCCGTGATCAGCTGTTCCACAGCGTGTAGGAGAAGCTGGGGAGTGAGGGCAGGAAGAAGTGGGAGTAGGGGGCAGAGTGGGGGTCGAGCACCCCCCAGGAATTGGACAAGTTGGCACTTCTGGCTATCTGGGCTCCAACCCCATCCCCTGTGCCTGTTTATCTACCTGTTGTGCCTTGTTAAAATCTTAGACTGTGAACATTCAGGGGCAGGAAATGTCTTTTAGCTTTACTCATTTGTATAAAGTGTAATACAATGAGGTCTCGTTCCCTGCAAAAGGTCTCTAAATGCTATTACTTACAGAGACAGAGAGACAGAGAGAGAGATAACAGTTCTGGATTCTGAAGTCATCAGGGTAGATATAACAATGCTAAGTCTGCTACATGCTTACTACCTCACCTCATCAATGCTCTCTTCTGGCGAGGCCACCCATTGTGACAAGAGGGTCCATTCAATCTCTGTCCTCTATGCTCCTGCTAGGACAACAAGACCAGTTAGTGTTTAATTGTGATGTCCTGTCCACTAGAAACTAGCCTGAGACCATCAGCTCAATTCACAAAGGCCACTGAACAATTGCTCAATGGTAATAAATTTTACCCACTGTTGACCAGGGCATGATCTGAGCTGTGACCTAGCAGTGAAAAGTTCTATCCCACTCATAATTGCCTGAGCTAGTCAGTTCCACTGTGGTTGCATTTTTAGCCAGTGGTAGTCTCCTCTTTGTTAAATCTAAGACTCTTAAAATTTGAGGGATGCAAAAGAAAAGTCACTGTCTTTTCCCATTTCTAACAGTATTTCATATTACCCTAGGTGCATTATGAAGGGAGAGGCTGTTTTCCTCTAAAGCATTATCTATTTACCATTGCTGAAGGCAGGATACAGGATTTCATAGATCAATGAATCAGTATGGTATGTTAAATCCTATTTCCCCATCTCCAACGTGTGTGAAGGATTCCAGCTTAATAGTCTTTATACTTTATTGTTGCCATCTGTTTGTATGTCAATATTTTGCATAAACATCACACTCCCTATTTCCTTATGATTTTGTATATTCTAAGCACATTTTCCCCTAAGTTTTCCATACTTCATTTTTTTTCCATTTCAGAAAAATCATTCAAGAAAATGAGGAATACTTTGTAGCACCTTAGAGACTAACCAGTTTATTTCGGCATAAGCTTT